>WYDI02039930.1:0-22339 GCA_009867235.2 Psittacus erithacus
AGGCTGAAAGTTAGAAACACAGCGCTGCACCAGCCACTAAGGAGAAAAAATGACTGCTACTGCTGAACCCATGACAAAACCACAGAAATACTCTCAGGAATGAGAATGCAGACCAAAATGTCAGGTCTGATAGAAAAAAAGTTTGGAATGAAATCAGAGCGAAATGTCTACTGGCTGTTGACTTAGGTCAATAAAGGACTACAGGCGCAGACGCTAAGTCAGTAACCTTTTAAAACCTTCAATCTGGTTTCTACGTGCAATTGGGAACAAAATGTTATATTCAGAAGAGATGCTGCAAGCAAAGACAAAAATAAAAACTATTGTAAGTTACTTCCTCATATCTTTGTTATACAGATCATCAAGTGGCAATAGAGCAGTGTCAATTTGTATTAACTTCTGCCATTAATAGCAGCTGAAAATGTGGTTCTAATTTTACCCATCATTTATGATGTGCTGGTAATTAAGAAAAGTTATAGCTTAAAATAATTTTCTAATTCAGTAACTTTTCTTCTACCTTTTTACCTGAGTTCAGAATGAATGAAAGAATTTAAATGGTCACCAATTAAAAATTTAACCAAGTTCTGTGAAGAGTATTAGATTTATTTTTCAAGTCTGAAACTTTTTACAGAAGCATGATCTTTCTGAAAAAGAAGTAGCAGTTTTTAATGGTGTTTGTCAACCAGCCTTGCAGGGGCAAGGAGCCCACATATATATCCAGGGTTTATGCACTTTCCTAAGCACAACCCGCAGGCTTTTGGAGCCTATTTTGACTGTTCTAGAGCCTTCTTTCACTTTTCTGCTCACCCTTTCCTTCCTACAACAAACTCAGATCAATTATTTTTCAAATTTTACCTGTGTTGCAGGGCATTCCTACAAAATCATTAGCTCAGGTCTCAAAAGGCTCTCTTCATTAAATGAGATGCTCCAAGGAAGTGAAGTTACTGCAAAGAAGCCTGTGCCACCTTTTCAGTGAAGAGGACCAGAATTACTAATGCGTTGTGAGGCAGAACTGCCTCTTGAAAATACCTTTGGTCAAATTTTCAGCTAGAATAAATAATTTTGACAACACAAGCATTATTTTGATTTTTGGTTCATTTCTGATATGCTTAGAAGTATCGGTTTTATTTCAGGCTGTGGTCTAATTCTCACCACACCCAGATAACACTCAGCAGATTCTCTTTGTAAAAGTTAAAGACATTATATGAAAGCAATAGGCATTTGGAAGACATGGTTCTTTTAGGGCAGTGTATCCTGTTTATTCCTAAAATGGAACTGTCTTAGCTTCCTTGCGTGTGAAGCTATAATGAAAACTAAAAAGGAAATAGCAGGTACCAATTATAATAATCAGTCTGCACGCGTACCAAACCCCCAATTATAATTTGCAGGTTAAGTGATCGCACCGCAGAAAATCTGGAAACATAATAAAGAATTTGTTCAAACTTAATTAGGACAAGTCATTAAAGCAAGTTCTGAGAGGGAGGAGGGGAAAAAGGAGGCAATGAAAAGAAATTGCTGTTGTTCATACTGTTGTATAAAGTAACATCACTCTCAGGTGCATCTAATTATGGCAGTGAAATGGTAAAGAAAGGAAGAGTAGGGTAAAAAAGCAAGGGAAAAAAACTGAAGAAGTAAACCATTGGTATAGGAAGGGAAAAAAACAAGTATATGTCTTTCTTAAATCTGTGTTTTCTGCTAGTTGCTGCAAAAAGGTTGATGTTGTTCTTGGACAACCATTTCTGGTTTCTTCCCTGGTTCCACATCAGCTGTCTGCACTCCTGTGACAACGTTTGGAAGGACTTTAATGAGGTGAATGAAGGGCAGTGCTGAGAAGGCACAGCCAGAACTGGCCAATCAGCCAGACCTGGAACTGCAGCGTGACCACAGCTGCATGCTGATTGCTCTCATTTCTGGCTTTCACAGTGAATGTAATTGTTAAAATCTGTTAATTGTATTCCTCACTTTAAACTGTTCCATAGTTTCGGTTAAACCATAACTTGAATCTTTTGATTCTGTAGTACTCTGTCCTTTTCAAACCAAAAAATAACCAATAAAAGAACAAACCTCCCCAAACAAATGCCCTTTCCATGCACCATTATTGCAGAGAAAGGTTTAAAATGCAACTAAATTATAAACAGAGAATCTAAAAGGCCTGACAGAAAAGAATTCAACACTGCTCTGCTCTTTTAGATCTCATGGGTTTGGTTTGTTTTATGAATTTGAGACCCTAATTTCTGACTTTTGACCAATAAATTAAGAGAGTGCTGGTAACAAAGTACTGCTATCCTTCCTTGTCCTCCTTGCAGGGCACTGCCTAGCCCTGCTGACTGTCTTATTGCTGAACAGCCCAATCACATAGCTCACACCACCTAAGGACTGTCAGCCTCTAGTCTATCAAATGCAGGAGTTACTTAATTAGAATTATTTATATTCTGGTAGAGTGTCAGATATTCCTGTTCTGGCTCTAGGATGCTGAGTGTCCCATTTGTGCAGAAGGCTGCTTGCGCCCCACCTTCATAGCCTCAGCACAGCTGCTGCCTGGTCTACCCAGCTATCATTTTCGCCCGTGCTCAAGCCATTGTCATTTATTCCTGGATGGTTGTAGCACTGCAGGGTTGATCTGGTGCCTGTGATTAGCCACAGCACAGCATTTCCTCTATGGTGCACTTAAGGGGAAAAATGTATATCCTGACCCTACTTCACACAAAGAAATCATTCCCAGCTGATTATTTCCTAGTGACCATGTCTGTGTCACTCAGTTCACTCCTCTGAGATGTCTGACATGTCAGAGAGTACCTGCACTTTCACTACGGATGTAGTGGTAGGACTGTGCCACTGGGGAGAGTGACCGACTAGTAACAGTCACTCAGCCTGTAACAAAAGCCCAAGCTCTTAGAGAGGTGCTGGGCTGTTTACTGTCCTTTTATTACTGTCCGTCAGAAAGTAAGTTAATAAATACAGAAAAACTTTGGAAAAAGGCCCATTTTGTTTGTAAAATAAAAAAGGAAAGATGGATATTTCCACAGATAATGTTAGTTACAAATCTCCACTGACTGTAACATTTTTCATCCACTGTGAATTGGTCTGAGCAGATGTTGCCATATTGATACATGAGGATCAGTTAACACTGTTCACCCCTAACCTAAAAAAGTGTTACTCTGAAAGTACTCATTACTGAAGAAGGCTGGAATAGTTTCAGTTAAAGCCAGCATGATTTTTAGCAATCTTTATGCTGTTTATTTGCAGGTTGCATCCCATACTGTAGTACTATACTTCTCATAATTACTTACTAACCAGATGCTTCACGTAGGCAGCTCATGAAATGCCTTATAGCAAAAAGAAATAGTTTGCTGATCCTTTTCTCTGCCATACACTCCTAAACATTTTAAACATGTTTTGGCAGTCATTTACTACATGACTAGTTCCCAGGCAGCAGCTAGATTACTTGTGAAGCTGTTTGTGAAAGTTAATGTTTTCTGCATTCAAAGGCAAAATGTTGCCTTGTTTGTCCTGATAAATTGCAGGAGAACAAGTCAGTCTAACGGAGGAGAGGAGACAAAATCACGGCCACATTTCTCCTTGTGCTTCCCTGAATCTCTCCTGGGCAGTTCAGTCTTACCTGGTTTCTAGTGCCCTGTCTTTTGGAAAATAAACTTATGCCTTGAGTGTGCGAGGCACTCAGTTGATTTTCTTACTTCAACATTTTATTGTGAAAGAAAATAATTGCTGTTTGCTGAACAGAATAAAAATCTTTATTCTTTTTAATGCAGAGAGTTTTTATTTCCTCATTCTTCACTGCTCCTGAGACCCACCAAAAGAGGAGGTTTACAGCAACATCTAAGGCTGGTCAGATTCAGACAGTGGTCCAATGGTCTCTGAAAGTTTGTTGTACAGCCAAATTCTTACCTGGAACAAGAACTGGATTATATAGACATCAAAGCTTTTAGAAAGTTTGATCACTTCTTTTGCACCATAACACACATGATGTCTGGTAATCTGCACTGTTCCAGAAAAGCAGAAACACCTTAGTGACTTGTAGGTCTCAATTCAATATTTAGTGTATCTTCAATTCGATCTATTAATTACAGTGGATGCTAGGGATAAATCCTGCTCACTGGCATCTGTTGCTAAGTGGAAGCCAATATAATATCTGAAGCCAGGGCTGATGTGCTTGTAGCTAAGGTCATGCAGAAAGTGAGGAGGTACATTTTGGGTCAACTCGAATACTTCAGCATTCAGTAACCTCTTCCTCAAACAGCAGCAGGTCCCAAAAGTCCTGGTTAAATGTGTGTCCCACAGGAGGAGGAAGAGGCAAAGCTCATGCAGTGCAAGGGTGCAAGGTGATACTATCATGACCCAAGTGCCACCACGCTGTTAGCCAAGCCTAGCAAGCTTGGCAAACAGGGCTCAGTTTCTGTTCTCAGCTGACAAACGAGGGCATGAATGGAAAGTGGAAACACTGTCAAGTCTCCTACTACTTAACACGTTTTGGAGAATGAACAGCTGAGATATATGGAGGGAGGTCAGTAGGCCAATATTCATCCCTTTACTGTCTGGATTTGTAGCAAGCACTGCAACAAATGCACATGCTCTGAGGGAAAAAATAAGTAAAATGAAGTAAGGAGTATGAAACCTACATGCTTTTCTTCACTTGCTACCTTTTGCTGGCAACTGCTCATAGAGATCTTGTCTGCTCTGTGCATATTATTCACTTGCAGCTGTTACCGGCAGGAGCTAATTCAGAGTACCTTAATGTGTCAAGAGAATTACTGGCAACAGATGGATATCAGAAGCTGAGATGAAAGGCAACGATGGCCTAGTATTACACTAAGTGGGCAAAGCTAAGGGATTACTCTAGAAGTCAGTTATAGCAGAAGTGAATTCAACAGTGTGATATGAAAAAAATAACAAATATATATAGAACAAAGGCCATAGCTGCCCATGTACTTACATCATACTGGCAGGAGATCAACAGGCGACTGATTTGACCGAAGCACTGTATTTTCCAAAGGGTGTCTTTATAAATAGCTCTTCACTACTAAATATCAGAGGGACGTGGAGATTTCACAAGTTTTATCTGAGAAAAAAAATAAAGAAGAAAAATGGAAAATATGAGGGTGGGGAACTCCTTTTTTTTTTTCATTTACATAAAATAGCTAATTTATTATCTGTTAGATATTATTAGCTTATTATTCATGCTTAATGTGGAAGTTCTGAAAAGGATATTCATAATCCTTTTGACTTAAGCATTCATATATGCTGTTGTGTACTGGAAACAGCCGGGAAGATAAACTTTTCTGCTACAGATATGAGGGCAATGCTGTAAGGAAAGAGGAATGTTTGAACTGTGACTTCATCTTCATTTGAATTTGCAGCAGGCTGTTTTACAACATTATACAGAACATGTAGCTGCCACTCTTCACTGGACCTAAGCCTGTCCTTCCCAGGACTTTTGCTATGGGCGAGAATACGCTTACCTCTCTGATTCTGCTCTGAGCACGTCACAAACTGCTGTCTGCCTTTCTTTCCTAAGAGCATCAAGGAAAGGAGTTCTCCCTCTCGTGGTGTCAAATGTAACTCCACCGAAAATGTTGCATTCTACTTCCATGACCGCACACTCGCTGAAACAGACAGGACATTTCTCCTGTCTGTTTCATAAGATAGCAAGTGAAAGATTCTTTAATTTGCAGATTTCCTTATGTGATAGCGTGGTATGGGAAAAAGCAATGGCTAATTAGAAATAAGGTAATATCACCATAACGAGCATATTTTCACCTGGGCACAAACTATGTCGTTGCCACCAGATTCTGAAGTTCTTTTATGGTATTGTAGAAGCATGTCTAAAGGGGTCAGATGTGTTCAGCAGCTTGTCCTTGAGATTCTGGTCATTACCATAAATTTGTCTTTCTTCTATTTCACTGACTCTTTGCACTTCCTCTCTAAAAAGGAAAGATCTATTACAGTTTTAGAGCTGTGCATGTTCCTTTCTTTTTTTCTGGTTTCTGCATATAGGTTCTTACACAGCCCCAAAGTGGTTCAAACTCTTTGTTCTCCCTCCACCAGGTGTGGCTCACAGTTGGTTTTGACTCTGAAAAATGGACATTTCTGTGCACTATGTGAATATATTGCCAAATTAATCTTTGTTCTATTTGTATGCTGAAATGTATTCAGTTCCATCACTTGACAGGCAGCACATTTTAGGTGATCAGCTCTTTAAATGCCTACTAATTTGTACTGTGTTTTTTATTGCATGAACTGGTTAATTCTCATTTATTCTTTCTGTCAGAAGAGGATTGACTTATGGTCATTTGCTTTAATGTTGACTCCTCCTGTTTTAAAGCCATGGTGATGTAAACCAGATTCCTCTCCCTTCCTTTGCCTCTAATATGGACCTTTCTAGGTAGCTAACAACCAGACATTTCAGTAGCCCACTCGTCTTTCGTGTTTTTCAGTGACATCAATTACATTAAATGTGTGTTCCCAAAGAAGTATTTCTAATTCCTTGTGGTTATAACCCAGGCTCCTGATGCACAAATAAGTTCTCCTCCCTTCACTGTGCAGCATCTTCTTCAGGTTTGCATTTTATTTTCCTCATTTGCCTTTAGCAATAAATAAATAAATAAATGACTTTAGAGCTTCTGAGCCATTGTAAACGTAACGCTTCACATGGCTGCTTGGCTGCCACTCCTTATGAGTCAAAAATCAATCCTGCAGAAAAAGAAAAAGGGAAAGATTTACAAATTGTGATAGCTTATCAGCTGAAAGAACACGGACTTGACAGATCTCGTACTACAGATTCAAAGATTGTGCAATAATACTTCTAAAGTTCCTGTTAAACGATGAAGGTAAATTTCAAAAGAAAGTATTTAGGAAGTATATTCAGTTTCAAATCACAAGTGTGCTAAAGGCACTTTGTCCTGTGGCAGAGCTGTGACCTGGCACAGTGTCAGGTTGTGCATCTCTCAGGCTGTTTCAACACTTCAGTATCCTCCTCCTACCAAATGTGTGAAGGCACTTTCTCACCTCTATAGCCAGGGGGCACAAGCAGCCCTTATGTTTCTTCAGGCGTATACAAAGCCCAGAAAGATTCAAATTTTCTGTGGCTTCTAATCTTTCTTCTTTCAATGCCAATTTCTGTTTTCCTTTACTGACACAGAAATGGAAATCTGATACCAATTATTCAGTTTTTTTTCAAAGAACTGTGATTCTTCATAAAAATCAAGACTCCTATATTTTCTTGATTCCTAAAGAAGAGCTAGTGCTAAGCCCAAGTACTATATTGCCCCAGCTCTTGGCCCTGAAAGACCCTCCTCCAGCTCTGCATGTGGGCTGTTCTCCATGGTCTCTTGTCCTTGCCTCCTGCCAGGCTCCCATTACACATTGCAGTGTAGCCTGCACCTCCACAGTCTCTGTCTCCCAAAGACTTCTAGTGTTATCCATACCCCACTCCCTTCCACCATGGAGACCAGCTGACAAACCAAGTGTCCTCTAACAGCCTCCTCTAATGTTTTGTTATGTAGTGATGAGGTACTTAGCATGGATGCCAAAAACACCTCTGAAAAAGTAAAACTGTTTATTGTTTGACTGCATGATTGAGCATCCATAAATAATGTGAAAAAAATGTGTTTAGCCAAACAGAAAGTGCCTGGGTAAAGAACTGCTCATAACTGCAGTGAGAAAGAGTCCCACCTGCAATAACTAGAAACCTTTCCTTCCACAAATGCTTATTTTGTTGTGTTATAGAGAGTAAATATAAGAGTTAGTTAGATTCTTGTTGCTCTCCTGGCAAACCAACTTGCGAGAGGTAAGGCAGGACAAATTGCATTCACAGTACTATTTTTATGCTTTAAAACCACACAACTACAGCATTTGTAGGATCAAATGTTTATTTAAACACTTCAGCAGCTACGACTTGCTTTAGATATTTGACAATGTACAGGTATTATTTGTAAGGAGTGAAAAATCAACAAACACATTAATATTTCTCATTCCATTGAGAATGTCAATAAAGTTATTTACATTTATAGCCTTGCATCTGACCACTACTTTGCTCCTGTCCAGAAAGAAAGAAAACTAATGTGTTTTGCATCATGCACAGAAAGTTAACAGATTCATGCAAAAACAGATTTTGGCAAAAAACAGAGACAGAAAGAAGTTGCTTAGCTTAGAATTCTCTATAGAAATGGTCTTTGTCTGTAGCCCTTATTATACTTATCACTTAGGAACTTTGGTCCTGCAAGGAAGAACTTCAGAGAATGATACAGTGCTGTCTTGGTGTGACACACAGCTCAGCACCAAGCATGACTTTGAACTCTGTGGAGGCAAAGACTGTCACGTTTAGTTTGGTACTGACTTGCAGGGTTTGTACTCCCTTTGTGCCCTGATACAGTCTGGGACTGGCTCTGTTGTTAACCAGCGCTTTGTGAGAGATTGGGCAAAAAGGCAGTATTTCTGTACAGTTGTAGAGCAGGATCAAAATAGTGCTGTACTGTAAAAGGCATGTGGTGTGTGTGTGGAGTACATGGGGATGTTCTTATCTGGGCAAACTAAACTACACCCTAGGTCTTCTTTCCTCTTTTTGTTTTGTGATTATGATACTGAAGTGATTTTAGAGCTTGAAAGCAGTGGCTTTCAAAAAGCAAAGCATGCTTCTCTGATGTCTTCGTGTTTAGCTTAACTTAGTGCATTTTTATTTTTCATATTTTGTATCAAAAGAAAACCCCACTGAAAGAAAACTGCTACAGCAGATGACATTGAAATGCAAATACAAGGTTTCACAGGAGTCCTGTCAGCAAACACTGCGTTGGAGATGCATGGAATTACAATCCTGCAAATGCATTTACAAAATGGGGAGGAAATGAAGGGAGGTTTAAGTAGCAACAATTACCTATTCCATTGCTCCTTTTCTGGGCAGACATCAATAGAAGACAATAATACTAGAAGCTGCAGGGACTTGTATGAGATTAAATTACATTAATTGGTGTTAATTGAATAGGAATGTTGAAACTCAAATTAGAAACAATGTATGCTATACTCAAATATAATTGCAGAAAGGAAGTAAACCTTGCCAACAAGGATAACAAACACTAGTACATATCAACAAACCATATTAGAGCTGGAGCAGCTGTTTTTTTATGGTCTAGGTTTCAGGGCTGATGGCTTTTTTTAAATGACAGTTATTGTCTCTTCCATTTCAGGGCACTAAGAATTAGGACTCGCTGCACATTCTTGAACACTGAAAAACTCAATGTTCAAAAGATCACTCCTAGTCCTTAACTGCCTTTTTCTTCCATGGCACCCACTGGTGGGTGCACTTGTCCAATGCACATGCCTGTGCTGGGTGTTGTACAACAGGCACTTAGGTGACAAAAAGACCTAGCAGCCAGTGCTGGAAGCTCTCTGCATGCTCAGTAGGAGACCTGCAGGTTACTTTGCTAGCAGGAACTGGTGAGGCCTGAAAGGGTTGGGCAGGGGCTCAAGGGATTTTGTAAACATCAATAGTTTTTAATTTTGCCTTGTGAATTCCTTCGACAAGTTTCACTCTGGAAAATACCAGTACATTCAGGGGGTCACACCTTTGATACTTCTAGGGAAGCAATGGATGCTATGAAAAGGTGATTTCCCTGAATATACACTAGCTGGAACATGATTCAGTCCCTTACAGTGTTACATGACAGGTTGTTCTGCTGGAAAGCAGAAGTACTTCAGTTACTGTGGTATAATTTGTTTGTTCAAAATGCCTCTTCTGCAAAAGGGTAATGAACATGGGATATCATCGAACAAGAATTTCTCACAGAATTTCAATGACCAAAAACTTTGGTTTTCTCCTTTTGGTAAACTCTGTATGCCAGGAATTATGCATTAAAATAATTTAACACTAATAATATGTTGACTTAAAGCATGCCGACCAGTTTGAATTTGAAATTTTTCCATTTTTCAGAATTTAATGATATCTTCAGAAGTACACTGTGGCTTCTACTTCCTAACTCAGGTTTTGAATCTTGTAAATATATAGTCTGTCTTTTGTTAAATTTATCTATTTGTTAAGATCATGATGAGATCTAATACTTTTTCTTATGATTTTGCAATTAATGTACTATCTAGCACTTACCTGCTGATAAATATTTGTTCATACAGTGCTGTAGAGTTTCAAAGTATTACATGGTAAGTCACTATTAACAGATTTTTTTAAGACATCCTGTAAAACACAGTGGTTTATAAAACAAGCACAAATTAACAGGCATCAAACTGATGCATAGTACAGTGGTTAGTGCTTTAGTACAACTGAACACATGGGGAGACCTTCAGAAGACAAAAATTACTCCAGATAGGAAATGTCAAGGCACAACTCTCAATGTCAAGGCAGGTCTATTTATTCTTAGCTGTTGTAGGTTCCATGTCTATGTCCGACAGAGCACAGTAGAAGAGCATCTGAACATACTTCGTTGTTGTAGCTGTAATGGCAAAAATGTGTGAGACAAAGTTATAATGTATCTTAGACAAATACATGGATTTTAAGGATTTGAAAGCACTACACAGATATTAGGAAAACCTTAAAATACATTAATCAGTTGGATAAGGCATGTTATAAATAGCTAAAGGCAAAAGCAGCTCAATAATTAAACAGAAAGTTGTGTTTAATCAGACTTTCATCAACATCTCCATTGAACTGTCGGATTGATAGCTGAGTTTGAACTGCATTAAAATGTTGAAGTTTTGTTTCTCAAGACTGCCTGAATTTGAAGATTGGAAACTACTCTTCAGCCCAACAACTCATTATTTCATAATTTACAAAAATACACGTACTCCACTGATGCAGATATTCCATTCCTTGGACAGGAAGTGAAGCGGTGGTGTTTTGGTATTTCTGCCTTCCACGGTATCAAACTGCATGCATTTAGTGCTCACAATCCTACATGGCTTTTATTGAGCCAACATGTTGAAATGGCTCAACACTACAAATATTAGATGACCATATTACATCCACATATTGGATGGTTTTGAACAGGTATGGATGCTTTTGTTTTCAGGACCATGTGATGAAGCAAACAATCTCAGATATGCCTTATACAAAAGTGTAGCAAATCTTCATAAAGAGAAAGGATTCTAGGAAAAACTATTCTTTCTTACTTTTCAGCAAGCATTCAAAGTCTCAGCACACTGAGTAGGACACGAAGATGTTATCCACTAAGTGGACAAGGACTTGGCTTGATGGTTACATCAAAGAGTTGTGGTTAAAGGCTCAGTGTTCAACTAGAGACGGGTAACAAGTGGTGTCCCTCAGGGTTCAGTGTTGGGACTGATCCTGCTCAATGTCTTTGTTAGTGACATGAACAGTGGGATTAAGTGCGCCCTCAGCAAGTTTGCTGATGACACTAAGCAGTGTGGTGCAGTGAACACACTGGATGGAGGGGATACCATCCAGAGGGACATGGAGAGGTTTGAGAAGTAGGCCTATGCAAACCCCATGAAGCTCAACAAAGCAAAGTGCAAGGTCCTGCACCTGGGTTGGGGCAATCCAAGCACAAATACAGCCCAGGAGGAGACTGGATTGAAAGCAGCCTTAAGGAGAACAGCTTGAAGGTGTTCATTGGTGAGAAACTGAACATGACCCATTAGGTAAACTTGCAGCCCAGAAAGCCAGCCATGTCCTGGGCTGCACCAAAAAGAGCGTGATCAGCACGTCGAAGGAGGTGGTCCTGCCCCTCTATTCTGCTCCTGAGAGACCCCCTGGAGTACTGTGTACAGTTCTGGTGTTCTCAACACAAGAGGGACATGGGCCTGCTTGAGTGAGTGCAGAGGAGGGTGATGAAGATGATCAGAGGGCTGGAGCACCTCTCCTGTGAAGACAGGCTGAGAGAGCTGGGCTTGTTCAGCCTGGAGAAGAGAAGGCTCCAGGGAAACCTTATAGCAGCTTCTAGTACCTAAAGGGGCACTACAGGAAATCTGCAGAGGGACTTCTTACAAGGGCATGTCATGGTAAGATAAGGGGGAATGGCTTTAAACTGAAAGAGGATGTGTTTAGATTTAGATATTATGAAAAAATTCTTCTCAGTGAGGGTGCTGAGGCACTGGCACAGGTTGCTCAGAGAAGCTGTGGATGCCCCTTCCCTGGCAGTGTTCAAGGCCAGGTTGGACTGGGCTTTGAGCAACCTGGTCTAGTGGAGGGTGTCCCTAGATACAGAGGGGTTGGAACTAGATGATCTTTAACATTCCTCCCAACCCAAACCATGCTATGATGCTTACCAGAGAGCCACTGTAGACATTTAGGTCGTTTTTCAGCTGGCAGATAGACTCCTAAATAATATGCAGGAACGCCCGAGAGGGCAATACCAATGCCAATAAGGGAATTGATTGTATCGCTGTAGAGAGGAACTACAACCAGGAAAAGGGAACATAAACAGTATACTATAGGGAAGAAGAGGCTAAGCTGTGGAGACAAAAAAAAAAAAAAAAAAAAAGGAAAAAATCCAACATTCATTAAAAGATGAAGTAAAAAATGTCAGATTTTGCAGATTAGACACATCAATAATAAAACTATAGCTATTGACTATATTTCTATTATGTACTGAATTTTTTGATTGCCTACTGTCAGTACAATTTGCTAGCTTACGTGTGTGGTGCTGAGAGCCTCTTACTCGGTACACACCTGAGTATCTGACCATTTTGTTGCTTTCAGGCCTGCACAAGCTGAATTTCTTCCTAATTAGTAAGAAACTGATCTTTGAAAGCAGTGCTTTAAAATTGAGCAGTAATAGGTAGTTTTCCCTCTAACTTCAATTACAAATTTTTAATTGTAACTTTTATTGGATATTATTTTATCAATATTGCCATGTTGATGCTACAGAACTAATAGATTGATTTACATCCATTTCTCCTGGGCACTTAACAAATATCATACTACAAATAAGGAAAGTTGCAATAACCTCTATGGATTTGCTCTGCACTAAAATCCTTTTCATTGCCTGTAGTAATGAGCCTTCTCAAGAGCCCAGTTAGTCATAAAACTTGCATTTTACTGTCTATGACCACTATGCAAAGGTAGGGAACAACCAAAATATATTCGATTATTCAAGCTTTTGAACTTTTGCATGAGCAGAAATGTGGGCATTTATGGGCTTTGGATTTTGATAAATTTGTTAAGTCATGTAATTTTGATCAGAGTTAACCTCTCTAGAGCCCACATCAATAGCTCTACTGAGCTCCTCTATGAGCAATACAAAATGGGGTTGTTCCAGGATGGGCTAAGAACCCCAGGCCTTATTTATTTTGACATAAAGATAGTTGTAAGGTTGAATGAAAGGAAAAGGAAATGGCAAATATTGTTTCAACCTCACAGCAAAAGTACCAGAACAGATGTTCTTCTAAAAACTCAAATGGGATTTGCTCCTTCATTTCTTATCTTCTATGTTGAAAGGATTTCTATGGCTGATAAATAGTCTGTAACTTAACTGGCAATGTCATGGTTGTGGAATTATGGATCACATAAACACGTGCATGAACTGGCTTTTAGGGCTTGTTTCCTCTCTTGTTTACTTACTTTGATAGGCCGGGGTTGATGTGGCTGAGTGTATCTCAAATATATTAGTCCTGCAATAGACAGACCCATAAAAAGCCAGTAGTTGAAGCAGTAGTAATTAATGAGGAGGAAAACATCTTCCACAAGGAGATAAATCAAAGTCATTAAGCCCTAGAGATAATAAAAACAAAGACTTTTTAACGTGAAAATAAAGGTAGTAAAGTTATTAAAGGGCTGTTTCCAACATATTTTTCTGAACATAAGATATCAATTCCTTGTACTTAAAACTCAGATATCTGCAAATATTCTGTGTGAAACATGCTGGTATCTCTTCCTTAAACACAGCAGTGACACCACCACATCTGGCTGAAGAGGTGTCAGGTTTGTTGAGTTATGTCTCAGCACCGACAGAAAACCCTCCTAAGAAGGCTGGATTGAGGAGCCCCAGACTATGAGATTGCAACTTTTAGTAAATTATGTGGTGTCAAATAGGACTGGTATGATAATATATTCATTAGCCATCTGTAACAGAGGGCAACGAAAGACACCAAATAATATATATGTTCAAATAAACAGCAGTGAAATGCTTTGGTATGATTCTACCTTTTCTGTTTGCACACATCATCCCCGTTATTTTAATCTGCTAGATTTATGAACCATTTATTAAAATAATTTGCAGTAATTCTATACCTTATCATTCCTAGTTTGGTGTAATTTATTGTATAGTGACAGCAGGAAAAATGTCAATATGGCTACAGGTATCTGATGATAGGAATTTAATTTTAAGTACATTGTCACTCCTGTTGTAACAAGAGTTCTAGAAAATCAGCCTATGGCAGGGTCTGAGAAATATTCCTGCCATATTCTTCTCCAGAGGCACTGAAAACTTGCATAAAGGCTCATACAACTCATGTGCATACTGTTATATATTTAGCCATTCTCTGTTTTCTAAGTAATGCTACTGTACTTCCTCCTCACTAATCCTGTTCAGAGATCATATGAATGTAAATCAAGCCATTCCCTTTCCACTGGAAGAAACCTGCCAGATAAAATACCACCACCACTGCCACCCTCAGTTAGCTTTAGATATTGTGGGCATTTGAGGAAGGTGTTTCTGGTGCAGGAGAAGTCCAGGCAGAGAGGAAGTATTACTCTCCCTGTGTTCAAATGCCTGGCAGCCCCAGCCAGGCACGGGGCTGGGCTGTCACTTACATTGAAGAGGAGAGCAGGGACTGGTGTGAAGCACTTTACATGAATCAAGCTCAGACTGTCAGGGAGGTGTCCTTCCCTTGCTCCAACATAAAATAGCCTAAAAAAAAAAAAAAAAGAAAGAAAACTCAACCAGATATTGTTGCTTTCTGACAAAGGCAGCATTAATTCTTTTACTCAGCTGTTGTAAATGCTGTTCTCTTCTCAAGTGGCTTTAGCTGGTGCTGGCCATGATAAGACATCGGATTGTAACAATCCTTCCATCATAAATGAACTATTTGACATGGCAAAAATTAACTGTTACTTTTACACTTTACTGTGTAGTAAAGAATGAAGACTAATAACAAATGATTCTTTTTCAATTAGTTAAAATAAATCTTGTATTTCATACCTAGATGCTGCAATTATTGATGAGTTTAAGCCACTATAGCAAGACATGGCCACCGCTATAGGAATTATCCACTTAGCATAACTAAGGGTTTCACCACCAAATGTCTGTAACAGAAAAAGGAAATAATTGTGAGGCCTCTTATATTAAGCATATGGACAATCCTAAGATACTCTCATGAAAACACACCCCACTAAATACTGTGTCATAGTCCATTCTTTCTTATGACACCTGATAATGACTTGGGAAATTAGAATTTGGAAAACCTGATCAGTATCAAAATAAAAGTGGCAGATATATTAAAAAAGGATTAACCCCCCCCCCAACATTTCTAAGCCCAGATCAAGGCAATGATGTAATAGAAGAAAATGTATTGGCTTTAACGTATTCCAACAAATAATGGATGTGGTAATCCATGAGTTATAATTGTACTTTTGTATAAAATATTGGTAAGGTTTTAAAAAGCATTTCATTGCACCTTTTTGTGTTGAAAATATTGCTGTGGTCTTGCAGCATGAAACATCACACACTGTACATTAGAATGATAGCAAAACCACCCAGACTTTTCATAACTCTTTTCCTCTCTGTCCTTAGTGAAAGCATCTTCTACAATGAAGTACTGTTAGGAGCAGAATTTTGCAGAGTATATCTTACAAGAGCAGATTTATCTTTACATGCACCTGCCAATATACTGGTACTCTTACATGAAAACGAAGTTTAAAACAAAGCAATAATCTTCAGCATAGAAATATTTCAATTGTTTTGCCAAGAAGTGTGCTACCTGAGGTTTTTATGCAGTGTCATCCATACCGTAACTTTCTTAATTATTTTATACAACTTACCACAGCCACTGCATCACTTGTGAGGACAGCCGACATGTCCAACACTACATAGTATGCTATGTTAGTCAACAAATAAATAACAGTCACAATAGGCATTGAAATTGCAATAGAAAGAGGTAGATTCCTGCAAAAGGAAAGTGGTGAAATTATTTCTTGTTCTTTAAATAAAGAATATTTAAGCAGAATTGTTCCCAAATTCAAACATTTGTGAATGGATACCTCCATGACTTTTTGTACTACACTAGTTTGTAATAATGGGGTTACAAAACAATATGCAGCCATGTGTGGAACAATTCCATAAGCAGCACAGTTGGCTGCTGTGGGTCTGTCACAAGATTCAGAGAAAGAAAAGTACATTTATACCTTTAAATTGTATATGAAGCAATTTAAGAGTGCACTTAAGCAATGAGATTTAAATGCACACTTGAGGGGCAGAGATAATATTTCCAGTGCTACTTGTGGACTTTTTCTTTTTTACTTAACATTTCATATTTAGCAAAATTAAACATTTTGCCCATAAACAGTAATGATGAAGATCACATGATAAAACAGACATAAAACTGACAGTGTCTTACCCTATTGTTGGCAAAACCAGTCCTGGAAAAATAAAACAATTGTTCTGTCTGACTGAAAAGAAGTAGGGAATTTCATGGGTCTGGATGGATCCATGATTTTCTCTGCTTTTCAAAGGGATTTGTTTTCCTCTTTAAAAATTGCCATCTGAAGTATAGAGTGTAAAAAATATATATGCAGACAAGTGATTTATTAGTGTGGTACAATTGGTAAGTGAGGAAATAATCAGAAAGTGTTCTCGTTCTTCTTCTTTTCAAAAGGAGAATGTTTTCACAGAGAAAATAGTTTGAGAAATTTCCACTCAGAAACAAATACAGAGCAGCTGGTCCTGCCATCTTGCCTGTCTTACCAGGACACTTCAGCAATACCAAGGAAAAGCACACTTTTACCTCTCAGGATTCTGCATTTCCTCGGTGACGTAGTTGAGTGTGTCCCATCCTGAGTAGGAGAAGAGGGCAGAGTAGAGAGCGAGAGCAATCATTCCTGGGTTTGTTGCCGAGCCCTCAAATGGAGCTCTCAGGTTTTCCGTTTCTCCTGTACAAATGACAGGTGCCTCTTAGATTTCAAGGATTATGACATAGAAGGACACTACAGTAAAAGTTTCAGCTAACCAAAAGGAAATAAAAGCCTGCTTTTCCAGGCTTCATTACTATTTGCAAAAGGCACAGCTTGTATTTTCACTTGACACACAGGAAATTTTCAGTCAGACAGTCAGACAGCTGCTCTTGTACAGGAAGACAGCAGACGATATTTTGCCATGTTTTGTTATTTGGATAATTCTACCAGCACTCACAGCATCCTCATCTCCTGACATCACTGTCTAGCCTACAGAAGGAGGGAGCTATACTGAAGTCATCCAGGCAGAGGCACTTTGGGAAACCCAGTTTCAGTTCCTGAATCTGTCTCTTATTTCTTCCTCATATCTGTGCTCATATACTGGAGGCATGGTTCTCAGTGGCCTGCTCTGTCCCACAAAGGTGCTTCTAAAAATTAAGGAAAGAGACTTCCCTTTCAAAATTCTCCTCTAGTTTAGCTCAATTGGTTGAGATGAGAACCTGCTGCAAAATAGATGAAATGTTAATGAATCTGTGTGAGCCTTTGCTGTGATTCTGGAAAGGGGAAGAAAGACTTTACTGAGTTTGCAAGAAGGAAAATCAACTATCTAATGTAACTGAAAGTGAGTTAAATATTAAGGAACACAGAAACATGCTTAAACCTATATTAAGGAAGAAAGTAAGGTCTTTGTTGTAAAATGAAACAACTTCACTCTGTGGTTAAAACTAAGGAGGTTATAGATACCGCTAAAGCAGTTCAGTCTTTGAAAAGCAGTAACTACAAGGAGACTGTTCAAACTGAGGAAGGTGAAGCTATGAGATGTACACACACTTTGGGGGAGAAAATGGTTAGAAGGAAAAAAAAAAGAAAAATCCAAAAGTACCAAAAAAACTGTTTTGGGTTTGTTTTTTTTTTTTTCACTAAAGACAGTTCATATTCAGCATCAGATACATTCAGTATCAGTATTCAGTGTTTTAAAGCAAGAGGTATAACCGAGCACAGCAGGAGGAATATGCCATGGCTAAAATGTCATAACTGGTTTTTTCATTAAAAAAGCTGCTGAGTTTCAGAGTGCATTGACCTGATCATAGCTTCCTCCAGAAGTCTACATCATT
Organism: Psittacus erithacus; assembly: GCA_009867235.2. Classification (NCBI taxonomy): domain Eukaryota; kingdom Metazoa; phylum Chordata; class Aves; order Psittaciformes; family Psittacidae; genus Psittacus; species Psittacus erithacus. Next base: position 18,199 of record WYDI02039930.1, read on the forward strand.
TCTCTTTCCAGTCTTTTCTGTATTTAAGTGCTCTGTTCTGCTTAAACAAAGCAGAGACGAGACCTTGACTACCAGTAAAAGCCCTCAGCATTTTGCGTTCCTCAGAGTAATGTTTCCTCTCCGCCTTTACCCTCCCTGACCCCATGAAGCAATGCAAAGGAACTAGTGTGGGCTGTATGGATGCAGGAGCAGGAATGGCCCCTTGGCCAAGCTGCATCTTGGTGGCTGCATGCCAGCAAGCAGGCTGGAAGTTTTGAAGGACACAGTTTGGAAGCATGGGTAAATTTGTGACTGTGGGGACAGGACATCATGGGCTCACACCTTTGTAAAACTGCAGAAGCTGCATGAGTGAAACTACTCCTTCATGGAACTGTGTGCATCTTCATGCCCTTAGGACTGAGTTAATTTGTTTGGGTTTCTTTAGACTTGAACAAACTGGTGACAACCGACATGCACAGATAATGGCTAAACAAAAAAGCCCTCTTAAAAATCTGTTGAAGCATTAGAGCATAACAGCTAATGCAACTGCAGCCAAGGAAAGAAGAAAGACAGCAAACATGGAAAAGTAAGCATGCTCATAAAGTTTTATAAGCTAGTTTCAGCAGTAGAAAAAGACAATTCCTGACATGAAGAGGGGATCCTTATATCAATTGAATAGAGTGGCTATTTGGCAATTTCATGGGAAAGGAAAACAAAAAAAACTTTAGTAGCTGAACATTAGAGCTGGAGTTGGAAGAGACTTTACACCAGAGGCCCAAATCAGTAAAAGCAAATCTATTGTCATACGCAAAGATCAGAGGTAGTACAGGAATAAACTATTCTCAAGCATTTCAGTGTATTCAGCTCAGTGCGGTTATGGCTGATATGAGGTGGCTCATCTGTCCTGTGATGTCTTACAATACCACAGTGATTCATGTCACAGGCTTCTCCCTAGTTTCTAGAAACATGCACACCTCTTCACCAATGAAGGCAAGGACATATGCCTCCCTTCCTTGCACTCTCCTCTTGCAGCCTGCTGCTTTGCCTTTCTGCCATGGGCGCACCAGGGGCTGTGGTGTGAGGAGCAATGGAAAGGATGTGCCTGGCAACTTCTACTGTGTTTTCCCCACCTAGGACAAGTAGCAACAGTAGCTTTTAATCAGCACAACTCAGAGACGCTGAGGCTGACTTTAAACTAGTTAGCACTAAACTGACGTTAATTCAGTTGCTATCTGCTATTCAATTCGAGCAATGCAGAACTTGGAATATGGTCTTCCATCCGCATGAAGGATAGAATAAAAATCAACAGCCCATTGCTTAACAAGCCATAACATTTCTGTAATCTTCCTATGACAGGCAGGGTTTTTTTTTTTCCAGAAAAAAACCCCGACATTTCATTACGTAAGTGTGAGGAAGTCTGATCTTCCTGCACTGATTTTGAAACTCATATACAGTTCATTTTTAAGAATTTAAGTAAATTAAAATGATACTTACCTTTACCAATTCTGTAAAGGCCAACAGATATCACCAAGAAAAGGGCCATAACTTTTGCGTAAGTGAAAACATCTTGTACACGGGTTCCCCACTTTACATTGACACAATTAATAAATGTTAAGGAACCTGCAGAGAAAAAGAATATGCATAAAAGGAGCATATGCACCCGCTTCTGAAAAGGGTAAGAAGGTAAGGGCCCTGGGAGCTACCAACCTGTCAGACTCGCCTCTGTGCCTGGGCAGATCATGGAACAGATCCTCCTAGAAGCTATGCTAAGGCACATGAAAGATGGGGAGGTGATTTGAAACAGCCAGTGTGGCTGATGAGAAGCTGGATATGAGCCAGAAATGTGCACTCACAGCCTAGAAAGCCAACATACCCTGGGCTGCATCAAAAGGAGCATGACCAGCAGATCAAGGAAGGTGATTCTGCCCTTGTACTCTGCTTTCATGAGACCCCACCTGGAGTACTGCCTCCATTGAAGATTACTTACCCTTTTGGAAGTTTTTGCTGTGTTGTACAGTTTAAGTCACTTTTAAGCACAGCTTCTAAGGAACTCATATCCTAGCTTGACAAATCCATATTTATAAGGAAAACACTTTGAGTGCAGTCAGTCCATCTACTAGGGGACATATTTGTAATGCTTATCCCTGTGTTCACCTAAAACATACAGTCATGATAAAGTCATCTTTGTGGAGTGTCTGATTAAACTACACAATTTCTCTAGAGAAAACACTCATATTAGGCAGAGTATTTTTAATTCCATCTGAATTTTATGATTTTTTTGTTCATTTTTTGTGATTCGCAAGAAATATGGGAGAGAGAGCATGGACCAAATGTAGGCTGCCAATTAGGCCAATGATCCATAGAGATATATGTATCTTTAATCAGCAGTCATAGTTTTCCCCAGCCAAATTGTTGTAATTCTCCTGTCTCCCCTAGTAATTACAGCCCCAAATACAATCTGTCTGAATAAAAGATTATTAGTTCCTAGGAATGCATTTTAGAGGGGCAGTAATTATTTGCCATAATAGCAGATGAAGGAAAAGAAATTCAGAAAAATCTCTCTGAGTACCTACAATTATAGATCTTCTAGGAATCATAACTTTACTTACATACACAAGCAGCTGCAATCAACCTGACTGCATCATATGGTGGCTCACAATGAGGAAAAATTGGTTGAACAATATAGTTGGCAAACGTGATTGCTATCACTGCCTGAGTTGTTGGTTCAATAATTAGCAAGGAAGACCAGAGCCTGATGAAGGCCACAAAGCCACCAAATGCTTCCAAAATATAGGCATAACTGGCTCCAGATTTAATGATGAATGTTCCCAATTCAGCATAACACAAAGCTCCGAACAGTGAAAATATCCCACCAAGTGCCCAGATGACTAGAGAGAGTCCATAGGAGGCACTATACATTAGAACACCTCTGGGTGATACAAATATCCCAGAGCCAATCATGTTCCCTACAATTAAAGAAACTCCATTTAGTAATGTGATTTCTTTTTTCATCTGCATTTTTTCACTTGACTCTTCCATACTGTCCATTTCAGCTCTTCCATGCTTAGTTTTGGATTTCTTATTGCAGCGTATTTGCCAAGGGGCTGGCATCCTCAACTATCATTACCTGAAAACAAGAGGAGAGAACATCTTTTGTAACGCACATGTATGAGATAATTAGCCTGCAAGGCAGAAACAGTACGAAGAATAATTGCTTTCCCTGCTTTTATTTTGCAGTCCAAGAACCACATACCAGTGAATTTACTTAACTTTCCTTGTTCTGTATCTTTTGAAAGGATAAATGTGAGGCCATTGTCCTTGATTACAGATCCTGAAGCTTTCATGAACTCTCAGGTTTTTTTCACTGTTTAACTTGAACTGTAATTCTACGTTACGTTACTGGAGCTTTCTCTTAGGGAATAAGGAGACACTGTACCCCTGGAAGCATGTTCTAATACAGCTGGAGTGTCCCCTACAGGCATGCTCTCATCCCAGGAAGAACTTTATTTCATTATTATCATTTTCATCAAAACACACTCATCTGAAAATTATCTGCTGAGGAACACAAGAAAAAAGAGGGAAAAAGGTACAAAAGAGCTCTAGCCTCAAGAGGTTAGTGTTAATATGAGGATAAAATGATGAAACCCATTTGCAGGTCCTGAGGAAGCTGGCAGGTGAAGTTCCTAAGCCACTGTTCATCATATTTGAAAAATCATGACAGTCAGGTGAAATTCCCGATGTCAAGCTGTGTGGGTTAGTTGATACAGTGCCTTCCAGTATCTGAAGGGAGCCTACAGGGATGCCAGAGAGGGACTATTCAACAGGGACTGTAGTGATAGGACAAGGGGCAATGGGTTTAAAATTAAACAGGAGAAGTTCAGGTTAACTATAAGGAAATAATTCTTCACTGCGAGGGTGGTGAGGCACTGGAACAGGCAGCCCAAAGAAGTGGTGAATGCTCCATCCCTGGCAGTGATCAAGGCCAGTTTGGACAGGGCATTGGTCAACCTGGTCTAGTGTGAGGTATCCCTGCTCATGGCAGAGGGCTGGAACTAGATGATCGTAAGGTCCTTGCCAACCCAAACCATAGAATCATAGAATAGTTAGGGTTGGAAAGGACCTTAAGATCATCAAGTTCCAACTCCCCTGCCATGGGCAGGGA
>WYDI02039936.1:2051-40567 GCA_009867235.2 Psittacus erithacus
GAGGAGAGAGGGAAAAATGAATGGAATGAGGAGGGGAGGGGTAGGGGAAGAAAAGGGGGGGGGGGGGGGGGGGGCAGGGGCAAAGATTTGGTAACTAGCTTAGACTTTAATAGTCTTCAGTCACAGAACTCTCCCTGCTAGCAAGAGCTTCTTAGTGGTCGTTTGAAACTGGAGTCGCAAAGGCACACAAGCACAACTTTCTGCAGCTGTAATCTAGTTCTGTGATGCTGGGCTCCATTGCGTGTTTTTAATAATTGCAAGAAATTAATTTAGCCTTTGTTTATTTTTTAACTGTTGTAAGAGTACAAAGGCGCTGGCAGTATGTTTGGAGTCATTTCAAACAGGCACAAGTCTTTTTCAATAGGATCAAGGATAATCCTTTGCAGTACTGTTATCATTCCTTCTATTGTTGATAATAATTACTAGTGCTGACATTCTCTGAGTTGGAGAAAATCCCACTTACTACCAGGTTCTTCCCGCTCTTCATGGCCTGGTTACTGCTGGGCAGGAATTGAACATATAACAGGATTTTTCTGTGGGTCTGAGAATTTACTGGAGGGAGGAGTATGTTTTGAGATGTGAGGCTGGAGGGAGAGGCACTGTTCAGTTACAGCGCCTAAGAATAAATGTGATAGTTAAAGCATATAAGCCAGGTGATTTCTTGTCACTGGATGCCACTTTATCAGAGAAAAAGATGTATAACCAGAGGTTACTCCCTATAGCCGGAGAAGGTATGGCGCTGACAGTGAGAAACTGGGGAAAGGTGGAACTTCCATTGCAATAATAACTGGGGCGAGATGGTATTCATCTGAGAAACTACAACATAAAGTAACTGAGCTACCCACAAAAATAAATAATGTAACTTTTAAAATGGTGGTGTACTCAGACAAGAATCTAGCCAGGGACTCTAAAATGCATACCTGGAGGTCATCCTGAAAATTTTTATAGCATGGAATGTTACCTGAAAGCATAGGGAAGTAGCTGACAATATCACAAAAGTTGCAAACCACAGCAAGAAGTGAAACATGGGAATTTGCCTGTCAGCTTCTCAGGCAGAAAATGGGCAAGATAATCATACTTGTAAGCTGCTTGGAATGGAGGAAGAAGGAAACCACCTATTACATATGTAAACCAAAGAAAATGCTGTCTTTTAATTGTCATTGCTAAACATATCCTGTACCAACACAATATAACTCAAAGCCTTTTTGAAGTAAAATTTAAATTTTGTTTTACATGTATCTAAGGTCCACACTGATGTCACCTCACATTCTGTTTTATGTAATCTGAAGGTCTATTTTTGCTATTGATCTCTACAAATGAAGTATTCCCTCTTAAAAATTACTTTCCTTTTTCAGACTCTTTCATTTGCTAAACCTTTGTTATCCTCTCTTCAATTTATTCTTTGTTATTCCTTCTTTCCAGATATAAACTAGGTGGAAGACAAAATATATTTGGAGGAGTGCTAAAAGCAGATGATGTAGTCTTCGGTTTGGAGACCAAAAGCAGGGCTTTTGCAAAGCTGCCTTGTACCATAGTCTAATAGTTTTCTTTGAGAGGCAGCAATAACGGAAAAGAATGATAAAACACTATAATTAACATAATCTTCTTAAAAATCTGAAAAACATATTAGGTAAATATAGTGCACTTCAGTTGCTGAAAAAGTAAAATTTTCTTACAGAATTTTTTAAATGATGCTCTAACAGAAATCTATAAATCTAAGAAAAGATGCAGTGCCTGGCTGTGCTATTTCTCCTGTTGATCATATTGTTGAATTACCTTCCTGGTTTCCAAAACTGGTCTGTAAGGACAAGCAGATGCACAAATGCAAAGTGTTTTAGGGGATTCAAGGTAGAAGAAGATTATAGTAGTGCCAGCAGGGCAGAATAAAACTAGGTGACTAAGCCATAATAGAAACTAAGGTTTACAAATTACTTTGTGGGTAATACTTGATGAACTGCTTGAATGAGACAGCTATATAATATTGTTGTGCAGTTATAGTGTGGTGTTATTGAAGTTTTTAGAAGGCTGTTGAAGATAAGAGGCTTGCTGAGAAGCTTAACTCATCAGCCAATATTTATCAGTCACCCTTTTATATTTTATATTATATAAGATTTCTGGTATAGATAGATGAAATATAATTTATACTGCAATTGAGAGCAGTCCATGCAGACTGATGAGATCTGAATTAGTTGTGTTTAGGCTGGTTGCCTTGAGCTATGAAGCTGAAACCAAAACTCAGGAAAAATCGCTTACTTTCCACTTTCAGTAAAGACTATGAAGTCAGCATTGCTTTCAGCTTCAGCTGAATTTGTTCTGTTTCTTCAGAAAACTCCTGTATGCTGTACAGTACTCTGCAGTTATATTTGTGAGCTTCCAGGAGAGATATACTAGCATTCACAGGGAAGAAAAGATACTCCTGGTCTGACATGGTACAGTCGACTCTGGACAGTAGCAAGAATGGGTCTTACAAGCCTTCATCTGTGAGTAACTTGAGTCTTCTAAAGTCCTGTAACCATGAAATGAGGTGGAGGTGAAGACTTAGAAAGGCCATCTGCTTACTCTGTGCCCCTCCTCCAACTCCAAGTGTGAGTAGGAGAGCAGAGAGTAGGATTTTACATCCCTGGCCTAGCCCTTAGTGAGATCAACTAAGGTGAGTGGGACTGTGGAAGGGAACAGCAGGGATAAAGGAAGGAGTGACAGGCACCTGATAGGGCAGACTGGAGAGAGATGGAGGAAGGAAGAGACGTCACAGTGGGTCTGAGTGCAAGCCTGGGTGCAAGGGAGAGACAAGTCTGGACAGAATTTTACCTGCCACATCCTAACATCACAGCAAATGAATATGTGCCACCCTCCTTTATGTCCTCCTAAAAATTTATTTCCAGTCCACCTATGCCAGGCATTGTCAGCTAAGGAGAAACCTCACTCTCTTTTTATTTCCCTCCCAAGAATTGTTCTCTCTCTTTCTGTCTGTGTAGTAGAAGCCAAATCATTGTTCTTTCTGAAGTGGCATGCCATGCTTTTAAGTGTTTGGCATATTTTGTAACTTGGTTTGTTGTTTCATACACTTTTATATTTGTGTTTTCTATTGCATAAGAAGATTGAGCTTTTGGTGATTTAGAAAGTTAAGACTATTTGTCACTTCAATATAAGTGCTGCAAGAAAGAATCAAACTGATTGTCAAGACGTTATCTTGGAAATCTGTATTGAGGAAATGCCTCTTGTTCTCTGTGGACAAGGCAGAGCTAGTAACATAAGGTCAGGTAATACACAATTTGACCTAAATTCATTTCCTATGGAAAAACAATAAAATTCTTTAAGTAAGGAAAAACCTGTAGAAGTGGAATTATACTTCTCTACTGAAAAGAGATTACTGATGCAACTAGTTTAGCAAGATTAGCAAATAGTTTAAAGACAGAATGACCAGATGGGCTTGATCTAGTCCTCTGAGACATTCTGTTCTGACTTCCAGATAAGCAGCGCAGAGGAAGTGCCCAGAAAACACAAAATGGAAGCCAACACTGTTCAGTGGTTGTGCCAGCATTTTCACTGAAACAAGAGGTAGCAATACTGAAACCATTTCCATACTTGTTTGGGGAGATATTTTCCTGAGTGTCAAACATTTGGTAATAAATTATACAGCACATATTCCTCTGTGTATTTACTACAGTGATTTTATCTTCAGAGGGAGAGTGTCTTTCATTTTATCTTTCATGAATTTATTTAAATTTTTTTTTTTTTTTTTTTTTCTGGGCAACAACTGAGTTACATAAAGAAACTGCAGGCACTTTTGTTTATAATGTTGTTTGTGAAATATCTTCTGTGTGTAATACTATATTTTCTGAACTGCCTTTTTCTGACTAGTTTCTGCAATTAATAACGAAATGGTAGTGTCACAGAGTCTTTGCTGAGGGACCAATAAATCATACGGAGTATAAATGGATATAAAATTGCTGACAATAACAGCAGTAAAGTGTGCCATACTGGAGCACCATTTGGTGTATTTTGGTTTTTATCTCTCACAGCACTTCAGCATGAAAAGCATTAATCTGGTAATACGCTTTTTCTCTTTTCAAAGGAGAAAGAATTTGCCCATCATAAGTTTATAAAAGCAGTTTTTCAAGAGCAACTGCTTAGTTAGCTACCCACTTTCCATATTTTTTAAAATCAAAATAATATCAAATAGCAAAACGATTTCTTTCGTTGGGCAATACTGAGTGCTCTATTAATGTTACTGAAAACAGGAAGAGGTAATTTAATTGTAAAAAATGCTGCTTTGCTTCGAACACTTTTTTTTTTTCTTGCTATTGTTTGTATACTGAAAGTGTAGATGCTTCAGGAAAAGGATTGCTAAATATTCTGTGTATTTAACTAGTATGTTGAAGGTTGGGGTTAACATAAAGAACACTGTGCAAACAGCAAGAGCCCCAAAATGACCAGAAGTGCACAGCCACAGTACATAAAAATCAATTCCAAAGCTTGCCTGTCTTGTAGTCTGTTTGAACTGGTGTGACATATTCAGTTTGCCCGTATAACTCATAACCTATGAAACATACAAATTTATGACACAAACGGTAGCTGTATGACTGCCCAGTCAGAGGGCAAAAATGAGTGTAGTGCTTCCGTAAGGTAATTTCCTATCCATTCTGTAACAAAGGAGAACTGGACTTGTGTAGTGCCCTTTGCAAAGGAGAAATTGGAGAACCAGTGTTTAGCTCTAGCATGTTAGGTCTCGTACTAGTGTTTAAATATCTGCTCCTCTTTACTGAAGACAGATGCCATATGACATAGGATACCATTAGAATGAGGACATCAAAACTCCAGCTTTCCTTATTCATTCATCTGTCCTTTAGCATGACTTCCTGTGTATCACATGAGCAAATATTGTGACTAAAATTGCAAGCATACAGAGAACCTTAGTTCTCACTGACCCTGTTTTGACCTTAATTCATGCTTCTTTTTCAATCATGTTTAAACAAAAAACCCATCCAAAAACAACAAACAAACAAAACAAAAGACTTCAATAACATGCATTCTGCACCGCTTCATAAGGTGCAGGTCATCCTTGGCATTGCTTGTAGCTACTCCTGATGGCATGAAATCTCTGCTGTGAGTTACTTTTGCTGCTAAAGCACTGTGAAGAGGATTTTCTTCTAGCCAAATAAGAAACAGCCGACAAGACTAAGAGCGCTGTCAAAATCTGTCAGAGCCATTTTGGAGAGAAATCCAGCAAGTGTTTGCGCATCAGCATGACTTCTAAATACAGTTTTGGTGAAAATTAACCTTATTTAGGTAGTCATATTTAAATTAGTCATTGAATACAGGATACCCTGTCAGAGCAAGACCTCAGGTCTCCTCAAAGAGCTTTCAGAAAATATGCCAGTTGTAACATGTGGAGCAATGCAGACAGGATCTGTGTTTGGTCTTTTGCTGTGGACATGCAAAAACTTAAACACTGCTGTCTTCAAAATAAACTCATTTCCAGCAAACATCAGAAATGCATGGTGATCAAGAGTAGGAAGTGTGCAGGAGGGAAGAGCCCTCAGACAGCCCCAGGAGGTGCAACTGTGAATGTGTTACAGTACTGATGCCACTTTTGTCTTACCTCTTCAATTGCATTAGAATCCACTAGTCCATGAGTAGCATGCCATTTAAGCATATAATTGCCCTGTCTTTTTCTATTTTTATATGACTTCTTAACAGCATGAAGCATTTTCAGTTTTGAAAACAATTCAAAACTATATTAAACACAAGTCGTGTAAGCACAGAAGCCTATGGCAGATATAAATATATGTCAAAGACTAAACATTTTGTTTAGTAGGGTTTTCCTCTCCTGTGTCTTTCAGATAAGACAGTTTATTAGTAAACTACTGCTTGGGAGACAGTGTTTTTATGAATATCAACTCCTGGTTACAAGATCACATTTGGGAGCCAGAAATCCTGTTTAGAAAAAAAGAGGCAAATTAAGCAAAGAAAATACGTTTCTGAAGTTTCAGAGAGGTTGCATAACTTCTCCTTTGTTCAACTTCCATGCACTCTTCCCCAGCCAGGTTTAATGTTGAATCAGGAAGATACTTTTTTCCCTTGTAAGTCTCCTGGTCTGGCTTCAAGTAGGCAGCAGGGCAAGTTTTCAAATGCCATGTTTGAGTGGATTTTATAGGATCCCAACTGCAGCAAGTCTGAAATCCGTAAGTCCTGGATTAACTAATTCCCCATCTGTGTGAATTGAGATGCGGATAGAGGAATTAATACAGCCTACTTAGAAAGCGTTACAACCCTTACATCTTGGTAAAGAGTCAGTATTCTTACAGAAAACATGATTCTGGAAAAAAAATGCCTCAATTCTTCTAGCCTACTGAATTTGTGTTCTAAGACTTCATCAGAGCCTTCATGTAGTGATGAAGTGTTTCGAGACACCAAACACAAGTTTGAATCTCTGTGTACAGTATTTTTGCCCCTAGCTTCTCAGTCCTGTCCCCATCCCTTGCATCATCTCTTACGACCACCTGAACAGCAGAGACAGAAATAAAAAAAGGGAGAGGGAAAAGGATTAAATTTTCTGACAACACTGGGAAGTTAGATTGATTCAGCTTTCTTGAGGATCTTGATACTCAATTTATGGTGGCTACTCTCTTAGTTTTGATTTCATTGATTATCTGTATTTGCTACTCTCTCATGGCTTTCCTTTTTAAAAGAGTCTCCTGCCATTTCTATTTGCTCCTACTCCGAACTGGTGAAGAACTACTACACAAGAGAATAAAAGTATTGTAAAAGTGAAAGCAAACTGCTATTTTACATCCATCCTTTGAAAATGTCCAAACGCACCATAACATCAATACGTTTTTTGCTTAATGGGGAAGTTGCATGATACTGACCAGTAGAAAGAACAAAAACCCGAAGGGCTCCTGTCTTTTAAGCACACTCGCATTGGGTATGCAGTTTGCTTTCACTATGTCTGGCTGCTGCTTCTTCTGCAGTACTCAGAAGTTTTAAGTATTGATCACACTGTGTGAAGCAGCGTTGATCTTGTTCGGGACTTCAAATATGCTAATTGTCTGAGAGGGTGTTATACATAGTATAAACTGTTACCACTGAAACCTCGTTCTGAGGCCTAATTCAGTAGGTATGCTCGATGAAGGAATGAATCTACAAGGGTGGCCAAAACCACTTTGTAAGCTTGGTTTGTTACTTTGCCAAGCCCTAGAAAAAGTCTCACATTGTCTCAGTATTTGAAATGCTCACATACAAGATTTATCCCACAATCTAATAGGAAAAATAAACCTAAGGCTGAGTCATGGATCTCTTTATGCCACTTAACAGGTAGAAGTTGTATGCATGAATGTGACTGTGAATGAAACAAATTATGACCCATGTTGCCTTCAGGTAGGCACTAAAAAGCAGAGATCTCCTGATGCAGTTCTGTTGAATGGGGAAGGACAGGAGCAATTTGCATGTCTGTATATATGTTTAGATTTTAAGTCATCACCATTTTTTCCTGGACAATTGGGAAGAGAGGTGCTACTAGGAGTTTGATTCAAATAGGAAAGTTCAAATTAAAAGTAAACCATGAAATGACGGCATGACCGGGTTTTCCCTGATTTCTCGTCTGTGTAGCAATTCTGTGATTATAGTCACGCTTCATCAAGTTGTTAATGTGATTCGTACATTGCTTTTGGGAAGAGGGCAAGGAGAGAAATGCAGAGCAATCAAATAAAGTATTTATTGTGAATTTAAAAGTTCTCACCTAGATTCTTGTTTCACTTCTTTGTATTCAAGTTAAATCCTGGCATCCATGACTCATAGGATAAGAGAAAGTGGCTGAATAGGGGAAGAAAAAAGCTTGTTTGGATGTTCATAAGAAGAAAAGATGAATCTTTGTTATAAAAAGTGGCTGCAATGGTACTATTAGAGATGCTGTGGAACAACCTACACAGGCACATGGTCAGATCTTACACACCTGCCTGGAATTAGGCATCCACCTGAATGTTTTGCAGATCAAGGATAGATTTAAGTGTATTCCTCAGCTTCAGTGTGTACTTAAAAGTTTTGTTAATTTTTTCAGTGTCCTCAAATCAACAGTAATTGGCTGCTAAGTGATCCAAACTTTTTGTTTAAATAAGCCTGTAATTACAGTGTGATTACTTGTTAGTTGGTTTTGTGGATTGTTTTATGTCAAGATAAATCAATACAGGAATTGACCAGGGTGTCTGTAACAAGGCTCTGAAATGGATCTTCAGTTTAATCAATACAAAAGCCTTATTTACTTTATGCAGCACCAAGGTTATAAAAACAAACCCAACTTTCTTCTTGCATTGCTTAGAAACCTTTTTTTCCTTGAAAGATCTTTATCTTTCATACAAACAGCAGAACAACCACATAAACTCATATTACTGTTTTAAAACAATGCCTACCTATGCACAGAGATGCTTATCAGTTAAAATTTCTAGATCTTGTTCCCAAAGAAATAAAAATCTATTTTTTCAAAAATTTCTGTCACCCACCCTTAAATGTAATGGTCAAAGGGAAATAAAACTCAAGACATCACCACATTTGAATGTTTCATATCAATTCCCTTTTGACACTATTGCTTTGCCTATTTAGTTGAGCTTCATTCATAGTAATCAATATTTTTGTACCTATTTAGAGTGGAGTTATTTGGGATATGCTTATATGTGAGGCAGCCCTAACTGCAGAGACCGAAACTCCCTCTCAAAGTATTTGAAAGCAGTTAAATGGCAGAGAAAAGTTTCATTTTCTCACATCGTACTTCTTACAGAGACTTCTGTGGAGCTCCTGACACAGAACTGCTTTAGTTTTATGGAAGCCAGCCTCCGGATCTGAACTCCTTTGGTTGATTCCTTTCACAGATACAGCAGAGGATTGTCTGATCATTTTGTCTGACCAATAATCAGTGCAATCTGCAATCACAAGTCCAGAATTTGTGATTAAACTGCAGTAGGGGTTCAGGAACGCATTAGGTAAAAGATGGTATTTGTAGAAGAGTCACATCTGTATGAGCATTGTCTTAATGATTACCTATTACAAATCTTATCTCTTATAAGTGCATGTTTAATCGTGTTCTGTACTTACCATGTTAGGCCATTCTTTTACTAGATTAAGAAATGTTCCCCCTTCAAAAGTATAATCTCTGTTGAGTTACTTGCATGCTGCAATCAAGTTAAATCTTCACCCTCTCTTAGATAAAATAGATTCTTTGAGCTTGTTAAGAATCACTGTAAATTGGGTTTCCAGCGCTTGGCTCAGAAAACAAGCAGCGGGGTAGTTACTGCTCGTTTTTCAAAAGCATCATTTTTGAAACATTAGTACTAGGCACATGCACATACCATTCCAGGAATAATATCATTGCTGTCATTAAAAAACATGTGTTAATTCACTTTCCTTGCTATCTGAGTGCTTAAGTGTCAGAGTAATACATGCTTTGTAGAGCATCGTCTTGAAATTGTAGGTGACTGTCTACCTTACTTAAATCCTTTTCACCATTACTATGTTTCTGGCCATTTTCTCTCATTTTGTGCCTTGTACTTTCAGTCCTACAGTTCTACATGCATAATCTTATGTATGGTTTTATGTAAAATTATACTAGAAATACACCTCTTAAATAGGTTCACCTTCATAAGTGATCCAGATAACTCTGGCTCTGTTGCCATCATTACTTCGCACTCCACTAATTTCCGGAACTACAAGGAAGCATTGTAGCCTCTTAAGATTTGAGAGTTAATACTTGCACATGCTCAGTAATGTTTTCTTAAACAAAATGAGTATAACTGTGTCTGTTCAGCCATCATAATGGCTCCAGAATACAAACTGACGTGTCAGATCCTCTGTTAGCTTTCTTATGAATGGCTGTGTTATTAAGTGCTTACAGATTCATACTATATCTCTAATGGGTCCAAAGTTCTCATTATAGTTTTTAAGTAAATAAACTCACTTTGTAACTGCCTCATGCATGTCCGCGTTAGAAAACAGCAGTTGGGAAAAGTTTTACTGGAGGTACATTGTATTTCCCAGAGAATTCCCCTTTTTACTTGGAACACCCTCTTCAGCTTTGCATTTTTGACACACCTTCATGTTATAGTAGTATTTTCAGCTAAATGGCAGAGCTAGTAGGAGAAACAAAACAATCAGGGAAAAAATCCATTTACAGCTGAGGTTTGAAAATCAAGAAAGCTAAGAGTCAGAAGACCAAGTGACAGGAATTATGGAAGAAATGGATAGAGATGGTAGGAATGAGAAGGAGGAATGCAGACGGTAGAGAAGACAAACCACAGAGAGTATTTTGTAGCTCTGGAGCCAGGAAAAGCAGTGGATGCAGAGGAGTCGTTAGCAGTCACAAAACTAAGAACTCTTACATTTAGTTTTTTCTGACTGTGTATAGGTTTCCCTTCTGAGAATACTCTGATCATGGCTTACATTAGTACTTTCTCTGGATGTGTCATCTGCTGATTTTTTGGTTTTTTTTAAAGATACCTGCAAATGCTGAGGCAGTTAACATTAATGGTATCATTTCAAAGCTGAGACTGCCTGACGCACAGACTCTACGTAAGCCTGACAGTCATGAATGAATGTGAGCTTCTTCCTAGTCCCAGTTAGACAAATTACATTTTCGAGTCTTCGATGTGTATAAAAGGTGCTTATACTGAGTTTGTATATTCTGTCTACAGGAATACATTCTTCTAGTTTCGGTTCAAAATTAAGTTCTCAGATCAGTTCCACATATTCAGTCACTTTACTTGCAACTGGGAGAAGTTCCTTCATATTACTGCTGCAGACAATACAATCTAGGTGTCATTAGTGATAAAGTTAGGGTTTAGTTTAGTAGCAGATCCCCACGTCCCTTAAAGTCCTGTTACTAGAAAGCTCCATAGACATTGTTCTCTGTACAGTTCTCAACATAAAATAGTGTTTGCAAATATATTGGACTTCTCCAGAACCTTTCTGCAGTGTCTGTATTTGCTGGGACACTCTGCTGAGATTTCCTGTAAGGCCATTTGCAGTTTTAACATTCGTTGCCTATTTTGTGTAGTCTTTTGTGTACAGCTGTGGCATAGGCCTGTGGACTAACCTTCTTCAGCATTGCAGAAGGATTTCAACAGTTGAGAACAACTTTAATCTGCTGAGTCAAATTTCCTGAGATGGTAACAAGAGTAACTGTGTGATACTTATTTGCCTTATGCAAAACTTCTGGGTTTTAATTGGTTATTCTTTCCTTTTCTAGTCTTCCCTAGATTTCTCTGGGCTAATTCTCTCATTTCTGCCAGATGATCTCATCTGCAAAATATAACTAGCCACTCCCTCTAGTGGTTTGGCCTTATCTTCCCAGGTTTCTCCTGTAATACACAGTGGGCCTTGCATTCATCAACCATAGCACATTCAAATAATGAAAAGCCTATTGGTGCCTAGAGCACTTACTTCCCTATAGACAAACTAAAATAGAAGCCATTCATCTTAGTCTGATCCTGTACTGTTAAAGAATTTTCACAGCATGCATTTCAGTGTTAGATTAAACATTTCTGTAAGGCTGTCTAAGGAGGGTATGGAATGGTTTTTATATTCCTGTCTCAAAAGGATAGTTTCATGAGCTTAAAGTTTGTCCTCTGGCAAGTTACACTCTCCTCTGACATACCAACCAAGCAAATAATGAGACCAAGGGTACAATAACCTGGAGGCTTCTTATAGTTCCTAGGGAAAAAGCTTCTAGGTATCAAGTAGCATAGATGTTTATTGCTGAAGTAAAGGCACTATGAAATAGTTTCAGCCTCAGGAACTAAATATGCCTGCAAGAAAACAGGAAGAAACTCCTTCTCTATTACTAATAATGGAACATAAGGCTGTGATCATATTCTGACCTACATATGCCCTACTTTTCCTCAAGGGACAAAAGCAGGTAGGAAAAGTAAGGACATGTATCTTTCCTTCAACCTCCTGAGCAAGTCCTTTGCTTACATCCCTCCTTCTCATTGTGCCTCTCTCCTTCCTTCTCCCTCCAGGACATCCAGCCATTAACACCAGATGTCCCCAGGCTATTGCTTCATGGATCAGAGGGACCAGACCACAACATAAAATAGGGGGAAAAAGGACTGCAGCAGTGCAACAGTCCTTAAAATTTGGGTACAGGCACTCAAAGCCAACATATTCATCTATTTCCTCACAAGTCGTCTCATTCCTACAAGTTCATAACATTCTTGGAAAAAACAAGTTTTGTGGTCCGTCCAGAATCAACTCCCCATCCACACCCAGCATTCCTGTGACAGTATATCCTTCTTAAACTTCTCTTTTCTCTGTAAAATGAAAAGAGATCAGAAGGGGAGGGAAGTCAGTTTGTGTAAGCCCCAGGCTCCTCCCAGTCTCATCAGTCTCTCTGAGGGTTAATGATTAATTGAAGCCATCTGCTCATGGCTTCTCTCCTTGTAGTTAGTTTGATACTGTCACATATGTTCACACAAACTCTAAATAAATCCACCTTCGTTTCCCATGCTCCTTAATGACTTAAGATAGAAGTAATGGTGTTTGACTTGAGAACGGCTTAAAATATAAGTCTCTTTGTAGTAGTGTAGAAAGAATCCTTAGAAACTTGTGAGAACTATTTAAAATAAGACTTACAATCTCTCCGTTTAATTTGTATCTTAGAACTAATGAAAACATCAAGTCTAGCTTGAGAGAGAGAGAGAGGAAGAAATTTGGGTTTTACTGGATAACTGCAACTCCAGGAATGATACTTAAAAAAAGGCAAAAAAAATTGGGACTTTTTGTAAAACTGACCTATTTTTCTTTCTTTTTTTGGGAATTAGAGGAGGTCAAATAAAAATATGTGGTGAAGGCCACAAAAAATGGTAGAATGGAAAGAATTTTCTCGCTGAGGAATTATTCATCCTTTGTGAACACTGGATCCCCAGGGTTGGTGGTGTGCAGCTGAGGCCAGGGAGCAGCTGTTCTTTTCATGTATTCTCTCTAATTAATAAAAGAATTGCCATAGTTCTTTTTTTTTTTTCTCTAGACAGGACTTCAGGCAGGTAAAAATGCATTAACTTTTGATCTACTTGCTGGTCTTTTCTTGCTAAGTAGGCTATTTATATAGTAGTGATAGTATCAGTAAGTCAGTCATCATACAGTCATTTTGAGAGGATACTGCCACATGTAGAGATATATTTCCATGCATGCTTGCTTTCTTCCTGCATTTCTTAGCAGAAGCCAGACTGTGGAAATTACTTCTTTTCTCCCCTCTCTGTCCTTTACTGACTCTCAAGATGTTCTGCATCAGGTTCTTGTATTTCTCACAATACTTCCCAGGGAGAAATCTGTCCATACATTGACACATTCCTCTCAACATGTGAGCACTGATTCAAGAATAAACAAGATGTACCAGGTCTCTAATATGCCATTTGTATGGATGATTTTTGCGTTCAGGATAAAAAGGGCATGTTCTAGATGCCTTTATTTGCAATTTCTTCATCTTCTCGTTCTCCTCCCTCTTCTTCCAAGTCATCATCATCGCTGTTTTCTTCTTTCTATATATGTATGTATTTTTGCTCTTTGGAACATTATGGTGGACCTTTGTAGTTTTCATAAATGCAGCTTTTCTTATTTGTATCTTAGTGGAGGTATCAAAACATGCACAATTGAAATTTAGCTACCTTTCTCTCTTTGCCTTGGAGGAGTCTCTTATGTTGCTGCCACATGACAGGAAACAGGACTGGAGGCAGACATTCTAATGGAGCCACAGGTCATGTAGAAAGAAGAGATGACAGTCGAGACAGATTATTTCTGTGCCTCTGCAGCCTCTAGAATTTGCAGCTGGGAGAGAAACTTTGCTGTCTGCAGACCTAGAAGGGGAGAAGTTTCCCACTTCTGAAAATGCTGTACTGTGGTCAGCTTACAGAGCATGCATGTACAGGGCTTCCCTGAATTAACTCATGTTTAAGCCATCACACAAGTTACAGAAAAACAACCAGTGTAGGTTTAAAAAAGTGCCGGTGATGGAGAAGTAATGGAATTGTCCTGAATGCAGATTTAACGCATTATGAATTATTCTGATTTTGGAAAGAAAAGCAATGTTATCACAGCCAAAGAATACGATTTATGAGCTGCTTATTTTTCACTGCAAACCCCCATATATATAGTCTTGTAAATTATTCTTGTCTCACTATAGCCAGCAGATACTGTTACTAATACAAGAAACCCTTTTATATTGATTTCCTGTTCTAATTCATTGCTTAAACAGACATAAAATGAAGTATGTCTCTGATTGTTCGTGTTGGCCTCTAAATGTATTTTTGCTTGTTAACTTACAGAATCAATAAAGCTTAAGAACCAAATTAATCTCTGAAGTAAACTGCAAGTTTTACAAGCAACAAATTGGTGTTAAATATTTAATATGGTACAGTCTTGAGATATTTCTCTTGATACAGACACAGATAAAATAGAAGCAATTCAGTAAAACATGATTCCAGAAGTTGGATAGAATTTGATGCAAAAAAAATCTTATATTTGAAATGAGTCAGACTTTACATTACCTGCCTGCTCTTGCTAGAGCTTAAAAATATTGTGAGCAGCAATATTCAGGAATTGTCTGAAGATGAAACTTGGAAGAAAATAATTTCCTATGCAGTTAGCGATTGCTGTACACTAAATATCAGGTAATGTTTGATGCAAGTACACCTTCTTCTTTTAAAAACCTTTCTTTCACTTTTATTGTGATGAAAGAATTAGAAATGGGAGAAATACTTTTAAAAGAAAACATTATTTTAATAGCCTTCTTAGAAAATGTAATTTTCAAAGCATGTTGTCATGATTTCTGTTACATTACACAAGCCATTTTAATAAGGACCTTCCCTTGCCAGCTTTCCTGATAACCTCCCTACTTCTTTCTTTCCACTTTAAAATTGGATCACATCAAGAGCATAAAGAAAAGAGATTATTTCTCTTTTTTGCAGGAAAGGAGAGAACATTTGGCAAGTTTTAACTTAGAACGCTGTGCAAAACTGTACTTCAGAAAGCTGAAGGTGTCATCAGGATGTCTTCTTTACTAAAGTTAAAAGCTGATAAACTTTATCACCTGTGCATTTGCCTGGACCAGCTAAGAGTGCCAAATAGCCCACATTCCATTCCTGTCACAGAGCAGGTAGATGGTCTCTTTTTTCTGACAGCACCACAAAATGCCAGGATCCGTTTGTTAGCCCTGTGTGTCGCCCTCTTCCTGCTTGTGGTGGTCAAGGTCAATGCATAGGCCCTTGACTGTCCTATCTCTACATGCAATCTTATGAAACTTCTGTCCTTTCAATGCTTGCAGGTTAGTAGCTGACAAAACCTCAGATCTGAGGAACTTGACTGTAGCATGCTTTTTTTCTGTCTGTCGCAAAGACTGTATCCTTACTACTCTAATAACACCAGGAGGACTTTCTTCTTGTTTTTTCGGCTGTTGTTGTTGTTGTTGTTCTACTGCTGCGGCTGCTGTTTCTTCTTCTCCTCAATACTGAAAGAATGTATCTTTTCTAATCTGTGCCTGGGAACTGATGTTTCAGACTTCCCTGGGATTGGAAGCATTTGCAGTGTTCCACCAAATGTGATCCAAGGTCTGCCAGCTCACAGTTGGTCTTTAAAATTGTGTCATTCCGATTATCATTTTGTGTTTCTCTATATTCCCTTAGATACTGACAAGAGCTTGTCAAAGAACTTTTAACTAAAAAACTTCAGGAAACCAATGCAAGGTACCTGATGAAGACTTAATGAGGGCACAGTATGCTGTTTCTGAGAGACTGCATGTCGCAGGATTAGAAACTTCTCTTTCTTCTCTGGTTATAGACTTAACAGGCATTGCAAAAGAACAGAATTTTGTAGTCATTGTTCTTTTAATTTGATTTCAATCTCTGGAATTCCAAAAGGTGTTGACCGTTGATGTGATTCTTGATTTCTCAGTTTAACTGTCCAGTTTTATTACTGATCCTTAACTGAATACACCAAGCCTCCAACCACAAAAATCAGTGCAGCAGGCAAGAAACATTAAGATAATTATAATGATCATAAGTTAGTTTTTAGAGATAATTTCACAAAGTAGGTAAGAGAATCTAGGTCCATGTCTGACACTGAAAGCATCATGCAAGCATCAAAACAGAAGACCTTTCTAGTCTTATGTCTTCTTGTTAGTCGCAGAAAGGCAGGCTTCCAAATTGGCTGTCCAAAGATGTCTAAGTGATTCTTTTGTCTTTTTATGCTCATAAGCATTAAGTATGAGAAAAGTTCAATATCTGAATTTTTTCTTACTGTAGTCCTGTTGCTTCCTGCATGTACCACAGAAGTCTCTCAGCCTTGCAGATGGTTTCTATTAAATACTAATGGTGATATCATTAAGATTTTCCAATTAAACAGTCCAAAGAAAAGCATCATCCTTTGAATGCCTTTTACAAATCTCAGCAAAATTACTCTATGTAACTGGTGAGAGGTTGTTTATTCCTTTTGATGGTATCCTCCAGGCAATAGATGGAAACAATGTATGTTGAAATAGTGCTGGCTTACTGCAGTTATCTATTCACGATATCAATACATGAAAATTCTGAATTACTTCATCTGCTTAAAGAGGGGAGAAATTCAGAAGACTAACCCATTTTATACTATTCCTCTTAAAATTAAAAAAACCAACAGTCCAAAGACTGACAAATCCAAGAAAAACTTGCAAGCACACAGTTTTAGTATGTTATCATGACAAAGTTTTTTTTTTATTAAAAAAATAGAGAATGGGAAAAATAGATGGAAAATGAGGTATAAAATTCTGTACTTAACCCATTGATATAAAATTCAGTCACTAAGGATCACATAATTGTTATTATCATATTGTCATATATGATAGATGTTTTACTACTTTTTATTTGGGCAACACTGTAAATTGAAACTGTGTTTCTAAACTCATTAGGAAAGCAGCCCTTTGCTAAGAACCTGATAATGTAATTTGGATATGTGGTAAAGAAGCAGCATGAGGTAAAAGACAATTTATAGGATGGAACACAGTAGTGGAAAATTTCTTACAAGAAATGTTTCTGAAGGAAAGAGGAATTTAAAGGCTGTCCACATACCCACTCGGTCGCTCTTTCCCTGTGGGGATGGGGGAGCGAATCAGAAGGGTGAAAGTAAAGAAACTCATGAATTGAGGTAAAAGCAGTTTAATAGGGCAAGCAAAACTGCACACAGGCAGAGCAAACCAAGGAGTTCATTCATCGCTTCCCATGGTCAGGCAGGTGTTCAGCCATCTCCAGGAAAGTGGGGCTGCATCACGTGTAACAGTTACTTGGGAAGACAAACACCATCACTCCAAATGTCCTCCCCTTTCTTCTTCCCCCAGCTTTATATGCTGAACATGATGCCATATAGTGTGGGATACCCTCTAGTCAGTTGGGGTCAGCTGTCCTGGCTGTGTCCACTCCTAACTTCTCCTGCACCCCCATCATCCTCACTGGTGGGTTGGCGTGAGGAGCAGAAAAGGCCTGTGTGACTGCTGCTCAGCAATAACTAAAACATCCGTGTTATCAACACTGTTTGCAGCACAAATCCAAAACAGTCCATGCCAGCTACTATGGAGAATGTCAACTCTTAATCCCAGACAAAGCCAGCACAGGAAGACAGGAAAGAGTGCAAGTGAAATCAAGTAATAGATGGCGTCTTAGATGCTGTTCAGTGTGAAACAGCATATTTGTACTGTGTTATAGTATTTGAAAAGTTCTGAGATTTAAAGTGTTCCTGACAAAAGACAATTCAGACTGCTTTGAGACTGATAAATCTGCAGAAAATTAGACAATAATCTGGGGGAATGTATAGTTTGTGGTTAAAGTTTGGGAATCTGAGATGAGGTGTTGAATCAATGAAAACTGGAATGTATGTGATAAAAGACTATTGGAAAAGAAGAAAAAGGCTAGAAGCAGGGAAAGAAGAATGTAGGTAAAGAATTGTGACAGGTAAGAAGAGTGAGGAGAGGTGAAAAGAAATAAAGATGCTATTTTTAATAGGGCTTGAAAGTGTGTTCTATATTGTAGCCATAAGAACTGAACTCTTCGACTACTGTTGAACTACTCCCAGTTGGATGCTTCTTTGCTGCCTTTGCATTTTGTATCTGTATGTTACGTATCTATGTTCCAAAGTTATAAGTGGGCACGGAGTTATGCCTGCCTGAATTCCTCCTGGAATTTCTTTTATGCAGAAAAATTTTGTTTAGACTAGCTTTCTGCTCAGTCTTGGAACAGAGCAAGATAATTTGAGTATCAATGTGGCGTGGCATGTCTCTTGTAAGAATCATCAGAGTAAGCACTAAAGCAAGGAATATCTCTTCTGTTTGTCTACATGCATGTAGCAAAGCAGTTGATGAATTAGCCCCCTTCAGCCACCACCACAAAAGTAGAAGTTCAGGTAAGGTGAGAGTGACTGGCTGTGCCAGATCAATAAAGGAAAAAGCAGTGGTCTTCTGGTGGAGAGCCAAAGAGCTTGCAGGGGAATAGGGATTAAAAAACTGTATGCTTGCTCAGCCTTAGTGGTTTGACTAGCATGGCAGCAAAAGAATAATCTCATCCCCTGGCGTCCCCTAGGAAGACAGGCAGCAAAGCAGCCATAGGGGTCATCTGGCATTTCAGAGAAGGGGATAAAAGGGCAGTATAATGGGCAAGTAAATTTGGCTGGGGGTCAGAGCCTGGAATCCTGATTGCCCATTGCAGCTCTCCAGGCTAGGAGGCTGGTACTTTCACCTTTTTGTCTTCTTGTCTTCACATCAGCAAAATGTGAATGATATTAATAGCTTTTGCAGGTAGCTTCTAGTGCTTAATTCAGTAACACTTCTGAGAAGTGGAAAATCACCTGGAAACATTGCATTCTTTTTAACCTCCTTGTTTGTACATTAGAAAGCCTTGTGTACAGCCATTACATTCAGTGTACAGATGGCAAATTTAGACTGTAATTAATTTCATAAAGCCAGCAGTGTGAGCATTTCCATCGGCAAACAGAAAAAAAGCATTAAGCCTGCTCTATACATACCTTGGAACTGGTCTCTGAAGTCCTTCAAGCTCCTTTGTGTGCAGGTGGATAGACAAGAGACAGACAGACAGATATTTGCAGCCCGAAGGGAAAGACCATGAAAGAGACTTTATATTATGTACATATATGTATAGTGCTTAATAATAAAATCTTGCTTTAGTAATAGCAAGTGACCACTCTTAAAGCCTCTGGTTTGTGTATGACAGTGTAAAGCTGTAAACTGGAGAAAAAGAAGAGGAAAAATATGATTTAACAGTAATCTGATGCCAGTTTGCACCCAGTATGCCTAGCAGTTCTTCAGTGTGCTCATATTCAGGAGGAGAGGGATGGACTAAGTGAAGTCAGTGCATCTCCATGAGTTTTTTTACACTCCTTGCAAATTGTGGAGCACCAAAACATGAGGCTGAGCTGGGGACATGAGGGAGTGGGGTAGGGAGTGGGGTGGAGCAGGCTTGTGTGGCCACTGTTGCTATGATACAAGTTTTTTTTTTCCCTCCCACCCTTTGCTGTTCCCCTTCCGTGTACGCCCTATTTTGTTATGTTTTTGCCTGTGGCTCTGTCTGACCCTGGAGGAGCTGGAAGAAAGCAGGGCCGATTAGGGGCTCATTGAACATCCTTCACAGGGGGTGGCTCAGTGTGTGGGTTAGAGGGTCCCTAATGGGGCATACAAATAGCCAAGGATCATGTCTCATTGCCATGGTAAGCCAGATTTCTTCTCATGAGCTGAGTGCATTCATGTCAAGGAAAAGGCTTTCAGTTTTAATATACCCTAAACTTTTTTTCTTCACTGCACTGGACTAGGTTGCTCTTGAAAACTGTACCCGATGCTGCTCTCAATCTAACTATTAAAATTCATCAGACACCCTAAGCTGCAAGTTTTCAAGGTTGTTGTTTTGGTTACAGGTTCTTAACTGCTGCTCATCTGCTGCTGATACTGCACAAAACCTGCCAAAAGCCTTCTTTTGTGGATAGAAATGAATCTGGATTAGTTTCCAGACATTCTGTCAAGAAGTTGTACAACAACTAAGCTCCAAAAAGCAAGGGTTTTTTTCGTGACCATTTCTGTACAGGCAGTTGTCTATTTTTGTCCACATATGGTTTGTTTTTCTGAAAAATTTCAAATAATTCAAATGTGCATTTCAAATGAGGATGCTTAACAGCCAGAAACAGCTAACTTCATTTTACACCTGGCTTCTAGTGGTTTGGTATGGCTAGACGCTTCCTTTTTTGGTTGCTTAGCATTAAGAGTAATCAGAATGAAAAATAGGCAGAACTAGCAATTTTCATTTAGTTTGGCATTTAAATTTTTTTCTGTCTAAATAAAGGTATTGATCTTATATAGTTGCTATTCAAATCAGTATGTTCATGTGCTGTTTTAAACGGTGATGTTAATGTAAGTAGGATAATATCTCAACTCCACAGTGCTCACTAATCTGCAACATCCAACATCTTTATCTTCTCTCCCCAGCACTGCAGCGATAACACTCACCATTGCCAGTCAGATATGAATATAGTAGGTGCTTGGAAGAGAGGTTACACTGGAAAGAACGTTGTGGTCACCATCCTGGATGACGGCATTGAAAGAAACCACCCAGACTTGATGCAGAATTACGTGAGTGTCCACAGGGGTTGGGATTTTCTGCTTTATTATTACCTCAAATAAATTTGTTGCTCCTGGAAAGGTAGAAGGAGGGGGGGAGTAGTGGAGGGAAGAAAAATGGAGGTGAAGAAGGGAGAAGGGAAGGAGGAAGAATCTTACGGGGTTTCCACAAATGTTAACACCAATGTGAGGAAGGAAGAAAACTTTTGGTAATCTGTATTGTTTTAGTTAAGACTGTGTTCCATCTGAACATACTTAGTATCTGAATGCCTCTTGTAGCTGAATTTCTGAAGGACAAGAACCAATCACCAGATGCTTTTTCTCTTTTCTCTAATTATTTTGCTTATTATCCTTATGCTCTAGGAACTTAGAAATGGAATACACTGCCTTTCAATTAATGCATGCAGCTGAAGTCCATTTTTGGCCAGCAAAGCTAGCAAAACAGTAGCTTTTCTCAAAGGCTGTAATTTTAGGCGTCCTTCCATGTATTTATTTTTAAAGCTGTTTTTGCTGCTGCTAGAAATCATATTAAAGGAAAAGAACATTACTTGCTAGATTCACTCATTTAAGAACAAGTGTAGAATATTTTGGGGTCTTTCTAGGAAGTCTTTCTTAACTCCAGTGAGTCTCTTCACGATTTGTAATAGAGCGGTCCTTGTTTGCTGTGTCCTGTGTCTCATGTTGCCTGGGAGGTTTCTGTTTACTTGTGGTTCATCACATTTAAATGACTGATTTAACATACCTTGGAGGGTTCCATAACTTAAGGAGGAGCTCCTTCTCTCAGGGGTGACTTCTTGTGTTAGTGTCAGAGTTTGAAGCTGTTTGGAGCATCAGGGGCATGCTTTTCTGGAGTGATTAGTCCTGTGTTTTTGGAGTAAGGCATTACATGAAAGCACGTGAGCTTGAGTACTTCTATTTCTCTGGAATAAAGTATGCAAGGAGTACATTCACATGAGGTAAGAAAATAAACAAATATACATGGATTGGGCCAAACTGGGGAAGATGACCAGTAAGGATTACCTTCACTCCCATTACACAGATCTTGTACAAGAGACCTGAACACAGTGAGCATATCACCTTGACAGAGCATTTCAGAGATGAAGGTGACAAAAATATCTTTAACAAGCCATCAAAAGCTACAATTGTGTCCGCAGTTTAAAGCTGCTTATTCTAAATCAGCCATACTTACATCATATCCTTTCCCATGCTGCATGTGGAACTCAGCTTTGAAATACATGAGGACTGCACAAACACAAGTGACAGGCAGTTGCCCTATTTGTCTGTGTATGCTTGATCCTAATGCATACCACATCTTTCATTTCAATCTCTTACGTTACTTAAACAAAGCAAATATAATTTTACCTTCTCAGTGAATGACCCAGATTGTATCATGTCACCCCATCCCAATACTGTTCTTCCACTGAATTTAAAGCAGCCATTTATTCCATTACCACCTCCTCTCTCCTTTTTCTCACACCAACAAGGAATTTCCCCAAGGCAATGCACATTGCTTGTTTGATGACAAATGCCTTCTATATGTCAGATTATTGCTGGTGTGGCTGCAAACAGAAATATTTGAGGTGCATGTGGTAACTGCTTTTGAAAAAAGAAAGAGATTAAAAAGATCTGCTTGCCATGTCAACACACCATATGCTACCACGTCGGTTAATGGGAGCCATACAAACCAGCTGCTATTTACTCTGTGAACTATTTTCAGCTGTAAGAATCCTGGTAAATGTGAAATATGGAACAAAAATAAGGAGATAACTTGTAAATATTTGAAACAGTTGCACTCCCAGGGAAATGGGAATGCAGTTTATATTGCATGTCAAGCTGTATTTTTATAACAGTATTCTCGAGAAAAATATATTATTCCTTGAAACTATTACTGATATTTCAGTCATCATTGTGCGGATAATTTCTTGAAATCTTGAAACTTCAGCAAAATCTCAATTTTGAGAATGCGCTCTCTTAACTTCCAGAGGTTTCTTAGAAGAATTGTAGTCTTCTGGTTAAATTGAAACGCCACTTTCCAGCTCCTCTCTGATACTGGAACTATGCTTTTTCAGAACATCTGTTCTCCTTTTCTCTTTTCCAAAAAAAAAGTAAAATTTGTAAATCCCATAACTATTAAATAAGTAATCCTTTCCTAAAACATGCAATCATCATGAAACCACAGGAATGTTAGTTAACCTAATTACTGTCTTGTAGGAACCTGCTGAAGAATGTATAGGCCATATGAGTCAATGGCTAATTGAGAAACTGGTTTTTTTTGTCCTGTTTGCTGTAGGATTCGCAGGCCAGTTTTGATGTCAATGGAAATGATTTTGACCCTATGCCTCGATATGATGCCAGCAATGAGAACAAGTAAGGCACTATGACATTCATGGTATTTTCTATCAAGTTCATCAAGTAAAAAGCGCCAGTTCTTCTATGAAAGTCTAGGAAACTTGATTCCTTATAAAGCACTGTGATTTGCATTTAACCTTCATGAAATATGTATTCATGTCTCTTCCATGCACACTGCATGACACTTATTCATTGAAAGTATTTGAAGCCATCCGAAACCACATAAAAATCAATTGGAGAGTTCTTGTGAAATGTGAATTTTACAAGAACTCTTGTTCTTGTGAAATTAATAATTTTCAATCCATTTGGGATGCAGAATATCAGGTGTGACTCTTAGTTTTCCCAGATATCATCTCATTGAGGTATTGAGGGGGTCGTAATTTGTGACAACTGTCTTAGCTTCTGACTCTCTTGAACTTTATAGACTTCCTGTGTTGAAGAAATGTATAAGTTAATGAAGGTCTGTTTTCTTTAATAATGTATTTTAAAGTGATGGAGATTTTATATGCAGAGATTTAATAGAGACTTTATAAACCCAGAAGTGGCAGTTCTGTTAGATTGTAATATCTGTTCACATGACTAGTTGGATATATCTCCATGAATGACATATTTCTCCTTCAGAGCTCTGCGTCCTGTTATTTATCATTCCAGCTGTGTTCTTTGGATGTGCTGTTGTGAGGGCTGGGGAAGATATCAGGAGGGCCATCTCACCTCAGGAAGCATGCCACTTTTCTGTCCCCATGGATATTTGAGGGTATTTATTTGTTGGTAGCATTTTGTTAACTAGAACAGAAATACGTTTCTGTGGAACTGCATGAGTTAGAGGAAGGAGAATCCTACTAGTTGTCAACATATTGACTGTGTATTTTGTTTTCTTGTGGTTGATTGTCTTGTATTTTTTTTTTTTAATTATGGAAAGCATTTAGTATTTTTTTTGCTGCAGAAGAGAGACTACAAGAGGTGAAACTTCATCTTTTACACAACTGAAATGCTTTCGGGTTTATGTTGTTTCTTCCCTACAACCCCACAAACTTTTTCCGGAATAATGCAGCAAGAGCTGGGAGTCAGCAGCAAAACATTGGCTTGACTGGAGAATCTATTTGGGGCAGCCTTGGATCACACTTCGATGGAACAATCCTCTCCTGATCAACACCTTTTTCATAACAGCAGGACAGGGCCTTGTTACGCATAGCTGCTTGTTACATGTAGATACACTCATCTTACAACAGAAAGCTAGTAAGAATAGCTGTAACTATTCTTATAATAACTGTGAAATAACTGTGAAATAACTGTGAAAACTGAGGCGAATTCTGTCAAATACTTTTTTAGTCAGTCAGCCTGATCCTGCGTGGTAGGCCGACATGAGAAACACGTAAGGATTTAGCACTTAGAAGCTATGTAAATGAATGCACATATATAAGGCATACATCTTAGTTGTGATAAGAAATGCCCTTTAACATAAAATCATATTATGTTAGTATTAATTTGATGAATAATAATTTATTTTTTTGTGATTGCAGTCTTGGCATATGTTCTCATTAGTTGCTTGTATTTGACACTGTTTACATGCTGCCAAATAGTTTTGCCTAGAAACAAGTACATGCAAGAGCTTGTTCTTTATTTTTTCTCTTTTGCCTCTTAGGCACGTCTTTATTATCCTGTTTTCATACAGAAGCTCAGTTTACTGAATCTTGTCTGCCTTTTCTTCACTAGAAATATCCCAAAGCAAGTATACCATGAGAAAATAAAAAAAGAAATTCAGTAAAGTCTTCTGTTTTGAAATGTGTAAATGTTCTGTGCTTGCAGGCTAGTTTAAGTTTAAGCAAAAAGAAAATACTGATGCAGAAGAAATGGTGGATAGAACCAGTTGCAGCATTGCCTCAGTTAAGTTACTTATAAGCTGAGGATTTCAGAGCTAGATGGTCATATGGAAAATGCTAATACTACACTGAGGTTTTTAGGAGATATGCTCAAAAAATATGTTCATTGAAACAGAAGAATGAATAAAAGTCTTTTAAGCAAGTAATGCATGTATCCACACCATGAGCAGCCAGTTTCTCCAGGAGAACACTGTTAGAGACTGTGTTGAATGCTTTACTAAAGTCCAAATACACAATGTCCGCAACCTTTCCCTCATCAACCGAGTGGGTCACCTTTAGTAGAAGGAGATCAGTTTGGTCAAGCAGGACCTGCCTTTCATAACCCCATGCTAAGTGGGCCTGATCCCCCAGATTTCCTGCACATGCTTTGTGATTTCACTCAGTATGATCCATTCTATGACCTTCCCTAGCACTGGGGTCAGGCTGACAGGCCCGCATTTTCCAGGGTCTTCCTTCCTGCCGTTTTTGTAGAGAGGTGTCACACTGGCCAGCCTCCAGTCCTCTGGGACCTGTCCACTAGACCAGGACTGCTGACAGATGATGGAGCGTGGCTTAGCAAGCTCCTCTGCCAGCTCCTTCAGCACTCCTGGGTTGAACTCCTCCAGCCCCATAGACTTGTGTATGCCTAAGTGGAGCAGGAGGTCACTAACCATTTCCTCTTGGATTATGGGGACTCCAATCAGCTCCCCATTCCTGTCATCCAGCTCAGGAGGCTGAGTACCTTAAGGATGGCTGGTCTGTTAAAGACTGAGGCAAAGGTGGCCTGAAGTACTTCAGCCTTTTACTCTTCCTCAGTCACTAGGTTTCCCCCAGTATGCAGTAAAGGATGGAGATCCTCCTTGGTCCTCCTTTTATTGCTAATATGTTTGTAAAAATATGTTTTATTATCTTTTATGGGTTGAGTTCTAGCCATGCCTTTGCCTTTCTAATTTCCTCTCTACATAACCTAACAACATCCTTGTACGTTTCATGGGCTGACTGTTCCTTCTTCTACAGGTGACAAATTACCTTTTTTAACCTGAGTTCAAGCAGTATCTCCCTGCTCAGCCAGGCTACTCTTCCCCACTAGTTTGATTTTTGGTGCATAGGAACTGCCTGCTCCTTCGCCTTAAGGATTTCATTCTTGAAGAGTGTCCAGCCTTCCTGGATCTCTTTGTCCTTCAGTAATGTTCCCCAAGGGATTCTCTCAGCCAGCATCCTAAACAGGCCAAAGTTAGCCCTCCAAAAGGAAGCTCCCTGCAAGTTTCATGTTTTCTCTTTCCTCCTCTCTCTAAGTTTTGTGCAGCATGAATCGCATGAAAATGGCACTGCCAAAAGCAGAAACAAGAAGTTTGCAGCCACGTCAGGCAGGTACCTCATTCAGCAGAGCCTGTCAGAGGAGAGCGAGACCAGGCACAAGTGGGGAAAACAAAGCATGGCCTGAATCTTTCACTGGCCTTGCCAGTTTCAGTGAACTGAGGTGACTGTATGACAATGCCCCGGGTGCCTGTGACTGTTGTCCACAAAACTGAGTGTGATGGACAGCCAGTTACCAGCAGTGGCCTCCAAGGAGTTTTGAGAAAAAATGTGACAGTCAGCCTGGCCCTCTGAGATCAGTCTTCAGATGAGCTGCCAGTTTGCATCATACCACATCCCTCTCTGCTGTCCACCACTCCATCATGCCAGGGACACATCCACGTTTACCTGAGTGAAGATGCTCCTGTCTTGGAACTGGAGCATGGCGAGGGTACACTTGGAGGTGCCCCAGTGAGGTACAATTTCAGGGATTCATCCTCTGGTACTGCAAGGAGTCGCGTACCTCCACCTGTGAATCACGGAATCTTTTTCTTTGGCGGGGTACTTACAAAGCATGTCTGGAAAAGGGAGGCTGCTTTCTGTTTTGTTGCTAGTTAGAGTTTTATATGGGATATAAAACTGGACGGATGACCTTCTCTCCTAGGGCTGGGGCACTTGAGTTTTCATACCGTCCCTCCCTGATGAATACTCTGACTGCCCAACCTTAAGGTTTTGGTGAGATGTGGTGGTGAGAGGGCAGATACTGTAATATACTGAGCTTTGTCAATGTTACAAGGAAGTATAGCCTTAGCGTAGAGGCTGATTTTGGACACAAAGGATACATGAAGCGTGCTTTCAGTGTAAGATTAATTGGCAGACTATCCTCCGCTTACAGGCTTGATATTTCCAATTAGCAGATACACTGAGCAGCACCTAAGCACCTTCAATTTCGGAGACTGTCACGCTTCCTTCTCTAGTTCCCACTAGACTCAACAGGAGTCAAATAGGTGCTGGAAAGCACTACTAGTAGCCTATGTTTCTGTGTCTCTAAAGTACCTTTGGAATAGGGGCAGGAGCTCTGATTATCCAGCATATGTGGTCATTTGGCACTAGATAGTCAAGTTTTGCTTGAAAGTTGAGGTAATCACAACCAGGAAACTTTCTGAAAGCCATGCTTAGCAAAGACTTTCTAATGTGGAAGATAATTTAATTGATTCCTGATTCCCGCTATAGCAACTGGACATCACTGCATAATAGTGATTTGTGTTTTCCAGTAAAGGTGGGATTTACAAACATGCCATTGTTCCATGGAATGATCTAGTTTATTCTAACTCATTTTGTAACCCAACCTTAAGGGATGGAATGATAAAAAGAATTGCTGTAAAAATAAGCAGGTGTCTCTGGGCAGCTTTGGTGTCTCTTCACAGCTTTGCACGCAGCTGTGAAACATCAGGGTACTGGGTCTGTTTCCTAGCTTTTCACTTTTAATTAGTCATGAAGGCTTTCTGCTGCTGAGGCTTATTGGTGAAGAAAAAGGAATGAGAAAAAATTTACTGGCAACTTGTGGAGAAACTGTAGGTAACCAGAGTGGCACTTCACATAATTACATTTTTGAAGTTTTACGTTAAATCCTCTGAGCTAAGGAGAATAGGAGGGCAGAAAAAAACATTAGACTAATATTTCAGGGCTTCTAGTCAAAATCAGGGTGGGACATTAGTTTCTTTAACTACTATGGTATGTACAAGTCCTGCCAGAAGGTTACTTTGGTTTCTACAAATTGGCAGCAAATTATGAAGCTTGTTAGTGGTACAGGCCTATACTAGAGCTTCCTTTTGCTCAGAGGTTAAAGACAGCAGTCAGCTGTGGATGAAGTCATTCCTGCTATGCAAAGCATCTTGTTTTGGTTTACTGCTGTCTACTGATGCTTTATTCTTTTTCTGTTATTCCACCATTACCTGTAAATATCTATGTTGAAAAACTAGCGTTAGTCACAGGTTGTTAGAATGCAGATGGGATCATTGAAGTACTATTCTACCCATTGTGTAGCCTCATAAATAAAACAGAAGTGTTCATAGCATTAAAATGTTTTGTTATTTTGACCAAACAAAAATGAGTTTTTCTGTTTCTTGAAAATTTCTCAGGGGTGGTATTTCAGAGCTTAGGTCTTATTCTGCAGACAGGCACTTTCATCAAACAGAGGCCCTTTTAAAAGCACTCTTTTAAATAATTCTAGTTAACTTTAATGCAGTTGTTGCTATACTTATGTAAGTAAAAGTAAGCTGTTGTTCCTGTTTTGGAGATACTGAGTCACTCTTTGGATGCCTTTTCAACATTTTTCAGTGATGCATCCCACTACATAAATAACTCACTTTAATAGTCTAAAGTAATTTTTAATGAGTCTAACATTTTTGGGAGACAACAATTTTGCTGCTCAAAAATCATAAGAAACACAACTACTGATGTCTAAACTTTGCAGTATCTGGACAGCATTACATCTTTTCTGACAACAGCAAAAAAGTTACAGAGTTAAAGAGTTTCAGGGCAGCTTGATCCGACATTTTGACATTGCTTTTCTGTGACATCCATTCTGATTCATTCTTTCTTTCATCAGTCACATTAATGTAGATGTCCAATAAAATGCAGAAGGCTTAATTTTTTTCCCAAGAGTGCTAGTTTATACAAGCTGCTAGTTTATACTGTCTGCTTATGTTGAAGACCTGTAGTATGTCCTCAGTCATTTAATCAGAATAGATACTGAATATTTGATAGGAAGATCAATTTCTGTTGCCTCCTGGATTGTCAATGAAGTAAAATTAAAAAGCTTCATTAACTGCTGTGATGCTGTTCAGACCAGATACTTGAAGAACTGAGCACAGTCGAACACAGGAAACCTGAAGTCTGTCGTTGCCAGAGAGATCTCCAAAAGGTTCCCACTACAGCTGTGTGGTAGAAAGGAGTGCTGACTGTTGGGGGTGTCTCTGTATGTAGTTTATGGTCTGTGATTGCTGGTATGTGCCTGTTGCTATTGCTTTGAAATTGGCTGTATTGCGCGCTGCAGACAAAACTGAAGGGAAGATAAGCTGTACTGAAAAGCGCTGCTGCACCGTCTTGTGCTTTATCTTTTGCATAAAAAACAATTCTGCTGTCCAATGGCTAGTCACAACAACAACAAAAAAATCTTGGCAACTTTTTAGACTGGTCACTACTTTTTTTGCTTGTGCCTGTTAAAGGCTTTCAAACTGTATTGAACTACAGATCCCAAGGCTCATACCTGCAGGGGAGGACCTGGGAAAGCTAATGATTAAGCTGTGGATGGAGGCTAGACACAAGCTGCAGTAAGGAATCAGCTCTCTGGAAAAGGCCTTTTTCAGAGAGAATCTCCATTGTGTCTGCTCTTCTTCTGTATGCCTACTTTTCATCTTGATTTTCTCCAGCCTGTGGGGGCTTAAAACCTAAAGGATTTAGTGATGGTGTCATGTCGCAGAGTGTGGTCTGTCCGATGTCTTCCTGAATGGGAAGATAAGTCAGAGAATTACCTTAGGATGTATTTCAGATCAATAGATCAGATGTTTACACTGAGTGTGATATTGTTAATTCCAGGTATCAGTGGCTGAATGTCAGGGGTCTGCTCTGTCTCAGTGTCACTGCAAACTCAATGGACTTTGGTTAGAATGATTAGGAAACTGCAGATTATGGCTTGTTTTCTGTTAACTGATGAAGTGTTCATTTAGGAAAACCAGGGTCTGAACTAAACTGCCAGAAGTCATTGATATAGAAAGCACAGTCAAAGTCTGCAATCCTGATTTATTGTGTTTGGTCCTGTTCTGATTTTAAACTCATTGCTTTTAAAGCGGTATCTTGTACTGCAGTTTTTGCAGATGTTGATAATGAAGTAGAGTTCAGTCTGTGTCAGCTTATAGTGAGATTGCTGCATTTTTAGAAGGAGCAGTGTTAGTGATTTATCATCTAGCTTCCAAGTTAATTGTGGTCTAGTGACCCAAGCAAGTGCCTAGGGCATGATGCAGCATGAAGATCATGAGATACTAGATCTCTGTTGCTTGCAGTAGCTGAAGGTTCCAATGTAAAACCATAAAAATGAGGGATATAAACATTGCAGCTTGCAGAACTGTGCCATGCTGAAGTGGGATAATTTTACAGATTCATTTGGAACATATTTTTCTTCACTTTTTGTTTTGTTTGCCAGGACACTCTCACATAGTGCTCATGATAATGTTTTTCTTTTAGTCTCAAACAGGTTCTTAGCCTATGGGAAGAGATAAGGTCTGCATTAAAATAGAACAGAAAACAAGCTAAGTGTTGGTGTTTTCAAATTCTCATGTTTTCCTGCTTCAGAATAAAATGTGTGTTCATTTGAAGCTCTCTGAGAGTGGGATCCCAAAATTGCTGGTAGCTAAGGTCAGTTAGCCATCCTAGAGGATAGAGTCTTTCTTAAGCTGGTTCACTCACCTGCAACAAGTACCCTCATCACCGGTCTCTCTATGGTCAGTCCCTTGTGAGAGCATTTCATGCTGACTAAACAATGAAAAATCCATGGGACTACGCAATCAGTAGCCTTTTGATCCAGGTTCCAGCTTCAGCAGTGGAAATACCTCTTCTAATCTGCTCATTATATTACCACACTGAATTGCATAATCTCCTCTGAAGTCCACAAGTGATATGACTTACAATTTTTTGAGAGCCAAAGGAAAGACATTCCTTTGCGTAGTCATTGAAAGCGAGAGAAATCAAATAGAGGAATAAACAAAAACAAAGCTCAACTAGAATTCCAGTTCCTCAGAAATGAAAAAAAAAAAAAGTACTTTTTCACTATCTTGGTACTGGTGACTGAGCAGTATTTCCTACTGGTGTTAGAGGAGCAATGCTCTTCTTTTTTATGATGTATAAAACTCTCATGGTCTCAAAACATCTAATCACAGCACTACAAGAAAGCCTTTTTCCTGTTTTTAGTGATTGAAGTACCAGACAGTGAGCTCACAAACAACTACTTCTAGTTCTTTTATGTAAATAATTGATAATAGTGAATCAGATCTTTCATTCCAATTTGAAGTTATCAGTAGGAAGGATATAAGCTTTGATAGTTATGGTATATGTGGAATTCATTGTAAAGAATTCTTTTCTATAAAGTCTTGTTTTATACAGAGTTAGAAACTAAAGGGGTTTTCTTTGGATGGTCTTTTGGTATTTCTACTAACTATGCATTTTTATTTTGAGGTTTTGAACTTAGGAGGAGGAATTCTACAACTACAGTAGGCTAGTTTTGATTGGTAAAATGGTAGACCAGTTTCAATTTGCATGTGTTTATACACACATTCTACAGAGTGGATCCATGCTGTGTATATGGTAATTGTTTTCCAAGCTGATTTCACAGTAGTTAGCTCAGTCAAATGCAGTGCAAAATGTGGTTTGTTGAGAACCACATTTATTCTCAGCCAGCTCATACATGCACATAGTATTGATTTCCCTCTTAATGCTTGTGGCATCAAAAGCAGACCTCTAATTGCAAGTTTGATAAAGCAGTTGTGAATTGAGTGTCAAAAGCTATTGATTGAAGCATTTTTCTAAATACTGCGCTATTAACAGTCGAACTCTGCAAAGCTATGCTGTAAGCAAATGTCTTAATGGCATTAGTAGGTGTTTTTATAAGACATTTTCAAGATAAAACTTTCAGATGTTGCTTTTTCTTACAAATTAAAAAATACACATCTGTATAAGTTTATTGATGTAGGCAGGCTTGTTTTTTCTAGTCTTGTTTTACATTACTGTGATTTTGTAATTTTTCTTAAAGATACACAGTCAAATTATTATATTTGACACTTGAAGCGAAGTGTCAGATTGCTCTTTTGAAAGCAGCTTACTTTCTTCATGAAGAAGGTAGAGAAGGTGGAGAAATTCAGATACAGAAGTAAAGCAGTGGGTATCCATCACAGATGTAGGTGGTGCTGATGAAGTCTATGCTACAGAAGTTTAACGTGCTTTGAAAGTTATTTATATTGCAATGGAGTTCCAAAGCAATCACCAAATCTGTGATTTTGGCAAAATGAGGTGCAATTTCCTGTTTACTTGTTCAACATGTAAGATGGTGAGGCTGCTGGGTAGAGGTGTCTGTGAGTGGCGAAGTTAGTGTAGTGGGTAGATGTGTGTTACTTCTTCTTTCAGCCCAATTTGCGTTCCTGCGCTACTATTCTTAACACTCCTAAACATAAGATGAACAGTTACTATTGTTCTGCAATGTAATGAGTGTTTTAGAGTTAGAATATCTATGCTGAAACCCCTTTTCCAACTAGGAGCAAACCGTGCCCCTGCTGAGTTGATGATCTAAGTTTCATTAAAAAACAATTATTGACAAAGATAAGAGTAGGACTTGAACTTACTTCAGCAATTTCCTCATTCATCTTTGAAATGCAGCTATAAAGAGAAGTGTTATGTCCATTTAATGCAGAGCAGTATCAAATGAAATTTAGGATTAAGTGCAGTACATACCTTGCACAGTACAATTGAAATTGCACTCTGAATTCAAAATAGGTAGGAAGTTATATCTCTGAGGTGGAATATGGTGGGGACCCAAAGTTATAAAATACGATTTTTTTTTTAATTTTTTTTTTTTTTTAAATATTGTCACAACAGTCATTTACTATTAGAAATATGCAGAATGAGTAAAGCCCCATGCACAACCTGCCTGCACATCACTCTATTGCTTCTCTTTCCTTATGACCTTAGAATCCTCATATCTGTCAGTATCTTTCTTGCATGAAAGCATTAATATGTTTTTTTCCTAAAATGATTCCCTCAGACTGGTTTTGGGAGGTCCAGTGGACTGTTTTTCCCATCAAGGTGGTCCAAACTTGAAATTCCGGATCTGCATTCTTGTATTCATAGGATATTTTTCATGTCTGCTTAGATGGGATTTCAGTAGAACTGATACAAAATATTTTTGCGGGTTTTTTTTTCTGTTTCATTTCTGTTCTCAGTGCACAGAAATGATGAGGTTCCATGTGGAGATTTTTAAGTACAAGGAGATTGCTCAAGCACTTGAGACCTCTTGAGCAGATATATATGGGTGTCAGTCTAGATGAAAGACATGAGCCAGGATAAATAGTGGCTGATTATACACTGTCATACAAATGCTTGTGAAACAGAAGATGTGGAATGAAAGATAAACTACTGAAGTACAGAATGTATCTGTAACAGAGCAGACTCATGGCCATGAATTTAAGGTGATAAAGAACATAGGCGTTAGTCACGGTGGTCTCAGAATATGGGCAGGCCCACATGGTGCTATGGTTTGGATATATGACCAAACCAGTGTTGACAACCCATGTTTTAGCTACTGCTGAACTGTGCTTGCACAGTATCAAGGCCTTCCCTGTTTAACACCCTGACCCCTCAAGCAAGGAGGCTGATGGTGGACAAGAGGCTGGAAGGGGACACAGATGGGACTCTTCAAAAACTTATGACCAAAGCGGGTCAAAGTCCTCTGAAAAACTTAAAATGTAAAGTCTTCTGCTTCACAGGGCAGACCTCTACTGTGGGCCACCACTAATGTGGAACGGAACATTCCTGTTTTTTACTGGCTTAAACTCAATTTGCTAGCTTATACAGTTGGGGGTTTTAATCCTGGCTTTGTTTACAGGTGTGATATGATGATTTGCTGACAGAGAAGAGCAAAAGGTGTAGAATTTGCATATTTATATTGAAAGTTATCATTATTAAGCTGTGGCTATTCTAGTAGAGATGTTCCTTCTTGTTTCGGATTTGCAATTTAACCTCATGGTATTTCTTCAGTAGAATGAAAATAGTAGTATTTTCTTACGTCCAAGATTGTGAGTTTTTAAGACTGCAGACTTTACAGTAAAAAGTGGTAAAATGCAAGTAGTTGGAAAATCAAATTTGCAGGCTTTAGTTAATCACTTTTTTCCTTCGCTCAAAAATCAGATGAGAGGCTGCTTCACCTATATGCATCTCATCCAAAGCTTTTCTTTATGCTTTACTTGTGGATAAAATGGTGTAGCAATATATAGTGTTTTCTTAAGTACAGGCATGTTCACTGCAGATGGTACATTTGGAATTTTCAGCTTTAAATTTCTGGCAAGCTTTACTCATTATATCCAAGCCTGTGTTTTCTAAGACTAATATCTTAGATAAATATGGGTGGATTTTCCTAGGAATAGCAAACGTGTGGCCTAACCAAAAATACTTACTGTACTCCAGTTCTTCCTCTAAAGATTTAAAAAAAATGTTGACAATTGTAATATATCATCAAGTTATATATTCAGAAACACTAATTGGTTCATCAGTAAAAATTAATGAATAAGCCTGCAGCTTAAGTTAAATAAATAGGAAGCATTCATAAAGCATACCAAGAGTTTCTGATTTGTGCAAAGTAATATTGAGAGTGACACTAACTTCCTTTGCAATCTGAGGCCTTGTTCCCAAATTAGAAATAATTTTAGACCCCAAAAAACATTAACAAAATCTTAAACTATGTTCATTATCCATATGGTTGCATGGAAGAATTAGTGTAAGGACTTACTTTCCAAGTCTCACCTTATATATACTTTTGTCAAATGGAAATATTTTATGTTTGTAATTAACAAGGGTAAATTAGGTTATAAAACATTTTTTAAATGGTGTTAGAAGCTGGCTGCAAAGATTTTTTTCTTGTTTCTTTAAATACATGCACATGTTTCCAGATAAGTCAGTGCAATTTATGACTAAAATACCTCTTGATGAAGCAGCACATCTCATGACATCATGTAGAAACATATCTAATGATTTTGTGAGGTTTCCTGTTGGCTTGATGTATGTAGTTGAAGATGCCCGTGCTCATTGCAGGAGAGTTGGCCTAAGTGACCTTTGAAGGTCCCTTCCAACCCAAACTATTCTGTTCTATTTTTTTCCAATCTCCTTTTATGAAGACATATGGATGCTTTCAGATTTGGATGTTTGATTGCTTTGTGGGGGTTGTATTATCAATTAGAAATCTGTGTAATGCGTTAGTGCATTGACTATGAAAATTACAAGATGATCATTGTGTCAAAACTGATTTTTTTTTTCCATTTTTTTGTTTTTTGGTAAGCGTCTAAGTTTCTTGCATGTAGATGAAAAGAGGTGGAAAGAGAAAGAGAGGGTGCCTGTGAGGCACCTGCTCAAGTTATTTTCTAGTCGGCTGGGATCGGTATGTATCCAAACAGCATTCCTTTGGCATGGAGCAGCACCATTTTGTAGGCTTAAACATAAATATAGATTATTAAGGCCTGAGAGGACAGTGCATTGTCTGGAGCATGCGAATGTGAGCTGTTAGGGACATTATTTCCACCGCAGCTTCTACTTTCAGGATTTGTCAGGTTGGTATAGACTAAGGAATAGTGAAGGCTGTGTGTCCTGTGTTTTTCTGACACATTGGAAACATTGCTTTTCCTCCCTCCTTTTCCCAGTGTCCAGCATCTGATTGCTCTGTCTTAGGGATTAGAGTTGCATTGAAATGAAAGTATAACATGACCAATGTTTAGTGCTTCAAACGTGTTTCATTAGTTCCTATATAACTGATATAATCATAGCAATAACAGGCAAGAGAGAAACAGTTCATAGTTGTGGACTATACCATATCTGTTAAGTGCTTGTGTTCACATACAGGAAGTTCAAAAAAATGCATTTGCTCAGCAGAAAAGTGATTTTAAAGCATGTAATTTGGTGGTAAGCAGTGAGCAGAGAAACAGGGGCAGGATGTCACCACTTTCACCAGAAATACCTTTTTTTCCACCATCTGGTTGGATATATTGGATATATTGTATGCTGATATTAAATTAAAAAATGAGACATATCTGGAGGAACTACTGAGGAGAACAGCTGTTTCTCAACAGATGACCTGAGGCACATGCCAGCTGTGTCCAGCCTCACGCTGACAACCACAGAAGGGCAGACACCCACCCACAACTACTCTTTTTCCCAAAGAAACAAGGTGTTTCTGCTTTGTGGAGACAAAGCAGATTTCAGCCAGAGATACTTGAAACACCAAGTAACCTGAAACATTGAATGATGTACATTATTTTAATGCTGTTATCTGCTGGCAATGTTAACGTGTAAGAGAGAGATTGTTTCCCGATCAAGAAGAAGGTGGTAGTGCAAATGTGATTTATTCTGTTTGGTATTTTTAGTGATTGCCTTGGGAAATTCCTTTATTTGTGCAAGACTACAGGGTTACTTTACTGTTATTAAAAGTTAAGTGAGTGAGGTTTTGGGATGCTGCTGAATCTAAATTCTAGATTTGTGTTCTTTTCACCGAGACTGTTGCAGACTGGGGAGAAACAGTTTAATTATTGTATTGAACCAGTAATTCCAAGTTTAAAAAAATCAGCTTAATTAACAGTATTTACAAGGTGATTAAAAGAATTTTTCCTATGTAAAAATACATGCCTGATTTTGTCTATCTCTGTGAGTTGTATAATGCAGTAGTTGTTAGACATGTTTCAACAAGATCTGTAATTGGGCTTTCATTTGTCCTTTTTACTGTATATCACAAGTGAAATGATAAAACTGTCTAGTCTCACAGATTAAGAAGACAAAAGGATAGGCAGATGTTCAGTTCTTCCCAAGTGTTTATGCTACTCTGTTCTTTGGGCTGCACACAAAAAAAGGATCAGCCACTCTCATTTATGTAAAAATGATTGCCAGGATTTCTTGGAGCACATACTCCTTGTTCTGTGCCTTTTCATCCCTTCTACAGCTTCTCAACCAGTTTGAATTATGTTAAAAAAAGATCTTAATGCTTATGTGGCATAGGAGCCTTGAAGTCTAAGCAGCCTCGTAGTCTTCAGCTTCAAAAGTGAATAAAATAGTCCTTTTGATTAAGTATACCTAGACAGCAGCATACTGTTCTAAGGTAATACTGGCCTTGATGTTGCTGCTGAACAGGTTTAATTCCAATGCACAGAAACTAAACTGTAGTGTTTTTACTAGTGATTTCCTTTAATGAGTGAGAAAAAGAGTTGGCTTACCTGCCTTAAGGAGGTTTCTGTACAATTAATGTGAAAGGCTGTATGAAAAAAAAAAAGAGCTCAGCTGAAAAATGCTGGGGTTTGCTGGGTTTTGAACAGTTTTATATCTTCTTAGCTATGCCTTTTGCCCTCCAGAAGAAGCTAAATTAGAATTTTACTTTGGGCTAAAACATACTAAGGCATTTGTAAATAATTATTTTTATTTTTAATACATAAGTCTATATATTTGGATAAATACATTATTTGCTCATTTTGTTTGCTCTTTCTCATTCTATGTCATATTTCATTTGCTTCATCAGATCTTCTATTTATTGTTTATTTTGTCTTTGGTAGAAAATACAGAAAAAAGGCGTATTTGTTTTATACATTCAGAATAATTTTCCCACTCAAAAAACCAAAACTGTAAAATGGTAATTAGTATTGTAGAAGCACAGTCCTTTGCTGGACTCATATCAGGACTTCACACTTGTGACAAATTAGCTGCTTAATGCTAACAGCTAACAAATGTAGAGAAAGTGGCAAGGCAGCATCACTGTTATCCCCTCTCAGAAGTTTAAGATGTGCTTGTCTGAGACGTGAAGTGTTCCATGTGTTTGTTTTAATGCTGTCATCTTTGATTTTATTTGTGAGAAATAAATGAGATATTTTCAAGTTACTCTTTAAGTAACTTCCCATAATCATGCAAAAAGTCATTAGCCTTGGGGACCTTGACTCAAACAAGCTTCCAGTCCTGTGCTGTAACTACATTACAACACTAGGATGCTCAGAAACAGGACCCTGTCTGTGATGTAACACCCAAGTCTTTGGCATTTTTCCTGATATCTCACATTTAAGATTTGTGTAACTTGTTTTTCACATTTGTTCTGTCATCT
The DNA here is from genome assembly GCA_009867235.2 of Psittacus erithacus. Taxonomy (NCBI): domain Eukaryota; kingdom Metazoa; phylum Chordata; class Aves; order Psittaciformes; family Psittacidae; genus Psittacus; species Psittacus erithacus. Next base: position 40,066 of record WYDI02039936.1, read on the forward strand.
CTTTCTCCACTGCTAATATACAAATATCTCTCCTTTTAAAATTGCTTTATTCTTGCTATTTTTCCAGCTGTAGCATATTAAATGCTAAAGCTTGAGGTTTTCCTTGCCCATGCTTTTAACTTTTGACAGTTTCTTTATGGCTAATTTTTCAGATGTTCCTAGAAGAACATCCCAACTTAGTGCCACTTTGGAAAATATTTCTCATCCTTCAGATTATTAGAACCATTTGTATATGAACAAGTCTAACCCATAATTTCTTATGCACTACATAAAACATTGCTCAATAAAATGTATTTCTGATGATTGCTGTTAAATTATGTGTTTTCTCCAGCAGTGGTGTCTCATACTCACACTTACCTATTTATGAATATATTCCAGTGTAAGAGAGAGAGTGTGACCTGCAGGTCGAAGGAGGTGATCCTGTCCCTCTATTCTGCTCTCGTGAGACCTCACTTGGAGTATTGTGTGCAGTTCTGGTGTCCTCAACATAAAAAGGACATGG
>WYDI02039938.1:0-15975 GCA_009867235.2 Psittacus erithacus
AGCAAGCTGCTCTAGTGGAAGGTGTCCCTGCCCGTGGCAGGGGTTGGAGCTGGAGGAGCTTTAAGCTCCCTTCCAACACAAACCAGGCTGCGATTCTGGGATCCTGTGCTTAGTGCAGGAGCTGTTGGCAGCTGCAGATCACATCCTGCCCTCTCCCAGATGTGGAGCTGGTCCTTGAAGGATTCAACCTTGCAGCCCCAGCGCTTTTTCCCCATCCCCTCATGATTTATCAGATCCCTTCTCACCACAGCTACTGTGTGGGGATGTGTGGGGATGGTGCCAATGACTGTGGGGCTCTGAAGGCAGCCGACGTGGGCATCTCGCTGTCGGAGGCAGAGGCATCAGTGGCTTCACCCTTCACCTCCCATGTGGCCAGCATCGAGTGTGTGCCCACTGTGATCCGGTGAGCTGCTGACACCCACATGTTGGGGGATACAGCCGGGGTGGGAGGTCTCCTGAGTGCCTCCAACCCCTCTTTGGGTCAGCTCATGGCACGGGGACTGTGCCTGGTGGGTGAATCTCTCTTTATCACTGCAGGGAGGGCAGGTGCTCACTGGTCACCTCCTTTGGTGTCTTTAAGTACATGGCCCTGTACAGCCTGGTGCAGTTCGTGTCCGTCCTGCTGCTCTACACAGTGAGTCCTGCAGTTGCCCAAATGCCTTTGGGTCACCTCATCCCATCTGGGTTTTATCCTGGCTCTTTCCTGTCCCCACACTGAGACCTGAGGTTTCTGCTTCCCAGATCAACACCAACCTGAGCGATTTCCAGTTCCTCTTCTTCGACCTCATCATCACCACCACGGTGGCCGTGCTGATGGGTCGGACCGGCCCTGCCCAGGAGCTGGGAGTGGAGCGTCCCCAAGGGGCATTGATCAGTGTCCTTGTGCTGGGCAGCCTCCTCCTCCAAACAGCCCTGCTCATCACCGTGCAGGTCCTCAGCTACTTCATCACTGTCTCACAGAGCTGGTAAGAGACCCAGCTTCACCTGGGCTTGGTGATGGGATGGATCGCAACGAAGCCCAAGTGTTTGGCCTTGGTTTTGGCATCAAGGATGCATCCAGCCATGCTGTGTGGCTCCTGGTTGACCCTCTGCCTTGTTCCCTGCTTGGCTCAGGTATGTGCCACTGAACAGCACGGTGACAGCTCCCCAAAACCTGCCCAACTATGAGAACACAGTCCTCTTCTGTGTCACGGGCTTCCAGTACCTCATCCTGGCCGTCGCCATGTCTAAAGGATACCCATTCCGGGAGCCACTCTATACCAATGGTGAGGGTGATGATGGTCATGAGGGTGAAGAGAGACGTCAAACCTTCATCCTGCTCCTCAACCCTCTTCTTTCTCCCCCTCAGTGCTGTTCTTGATGGTCCTCATCCTCCTCTTTGGCCTCATGATATGGTTGACCCTCTACCCATTGGGCTTCCCCAAAACCCTGCTGAAGCTGCAAGGCATCGATGACTTGAACTTCAAGCTGCTGCTGCTGGGGATTGCTGCCCTCAACTTCTTCACAGCCTTCGTGCTGGAGGTAGGTGGGCACTGGGCACACAAGGGAGAACATCATCCCTTTGGGTCCATCCAAGCAACCCCTTTTCCAGGAGCCGTGGAGGGAGCAGGGCTCATCTTGACATTGGCTCTGCTCTCCCTTTGGCATCCCCAATGCCTGTTCTCCCCTCATCCTCGCTGCAGACCGCCCTGGACCATGGCCTCCTCAGCTGCCTCCGCCGGCTGCGCCGCAAGAAGCCATCCAAGAAGCTTTTCAAGAGGCTGCAGAAGGAGCTGAGGCAGCAGCAGCCGCCCTGGCCCCCCCTCAACCAAGCGCTCTTTGCGACACCCAAAATGTCCATCGCCGTGAGATAACACGGGCCGGGTTCTGCCCGCAGCCCATGGTTTATTTATTTACCCTGGTACGGAGGGATGCGGCAGGAAGGATCCTGCGGGAAGACCCTCAGCATCGTGGCTGTAGGGAGGAGATGGTGGAGGAGCAAACTGAGGGAGAAGGTCCGGAAGGAGAAGAGAAGAAACCATCTCCTCTCGTCTCAGTTCTTCCTCCAGGCCCTCTCCTGCTCCCATGGACCCACTTCCCCACCGGGGTCACCAGTACTGTTACACAGGGGGATGCCACCTCCTTTTCTGTCTCCTGACTGTCCTAAGCCACCAATCCTGATGCTGTCATGGTGAGGACACCCACTGCAACCTCCTGTCTGCTCACTGTGATGGAAAAACCCTGCAGCCTCCCCAAGCAAGCGCTCTGGATGTGTAGGAACTGTTTACAAAGCCCCCCCCCATCCCCAGCTTGCACAGGATGCTACTCAGCCCCAGGACCAGCCGTGGGCCCCCTGCGCTTGTGATGCTCCCCCAGAGCAGTTCTGCTTTGGGGTTATTGGACCTTTGTAGCATTAAAACTCCTAAATCTCTGTATTTTTTAACTCTCCTGCAGTGCATTGAGGTGGAAGAGCAACGTTTGGGGTCCTGGATGGTGCTTCCTGAGCGTTCTCTAATAAATTAACACTATTTTCTTGAGCACTTGCTTGTGCTGCCTGCGTGGATGGGGCAGGGCAAGGAGTGGATGGGGCAATGGCGAAGGTGAAAGAGGTTTTAGGGTCCCCCTATTCTCCATGTGGGCTGGAAGATGCGGTCTTCAATGCCCCAAAGCAGAGTAAACCCAGGGCCGGCGCTGCTGGGATTGCAGCAGCTGCATCAGTGTATAAATAACCCCCGAGCCTGTTTCCAGCTTGAATTTCCTAGAAAATCATGGTAATTGCTGGAAAAACCCAGGTGTCCTCGCCAAGGCTGCGAAGCCTCGCTCCTGCAAGGGAGGAGAAGCCAAGAGATGGAGATGCCGCATCCCCAAAGGGGCCGAGCCGAGCCCCGGGGGTGTCTGCATCCCCTTCCCAGGGGGGTTTCAGCCTGGCTCTTGGATCGAGGGCTGGTTCTTGCAGGGACTCTCCTGCACGGAAAGGCTCAACCCCTCCGAGCGCCAGCGGCGCCTCTCTGCCCTCGGGGAGTTGGGGATTAGATCAGGAAATGAGGCACAAGCAGAGGTAAGAGGTTTCCTGAGAGCCCAGCCAAGGCTGCAGTTATTAAACCAGGCTTCCTGAGCTTGGACACGGACACAAAACACACACGGCCCTCCGAGGCCTGGCCTTGGTCAGACGGAGAGCAAAAAGGGACCCTTTGCCCCCTTGGTTTTCCCCCTGCACTGGGGTGTTTTGCTTGGCTGCTCCTGCGTTGGGGGGTTGCAAAGTCTCTTTGATGATTAACAGGCAGCTCCTACCCGTGGTTAGAGGTTAACAGGGCTGGGGACAGGGACAATGCTGGGTTTAGGGACAAGCAGGAGCTTTATGGGAGCAGCTTTTGGGTGTTTGGAGTCATTTGGATGGCTTCATCCATTCTGCAGCCTGGAAAACCAGGCTTAATAGGAGATGGGAGTACCTTAAAAACCTCTCTGCTTCTCCTCCTAGTCTGAAACTGGTTTCAGAGAGATCAGATCCCCTTTGAGCTCGTACCTTGCCTAAAGTGCCTGTGAGCAGTGGGTCAGTGGGTGCAATCCTCCTCCCCATTGCTCATCCTCATCTCCAGAGAGCTTCTCCCTCCATCCCAGCCCTTGAGCACCTCCTGTTTGCTCCACTGCTGGCTTAGGACACCCTAAAATGTGCAGGATTTCACCCCCCAGCGCCGGTTCTGTGCCTCCCGCAGGATCAGGGGGTTTATGGAGCATCCGTGGCCTCACTGGGATGCAGCCGGCATCCTGTGTGCTGCGGAAAGCCGCCAGCAAGCCGGGGGAAAGAGGGCCCCACGGTCGGCAGTGCTGGCTCCAGCACCACACAGGGGCTGCGGATCAGCGCCGGCATCCTCCGACGGGGTGGGAAAACAGGGAATTCTTGAGGAATTTTCCCTTCATCCTGGGATAAAGCTTTAAATCTGCTGAGGGGTTGCAGCATCCTCGCTGCTTCAGTGGGAGATGGAGCGCTAATGCCAAGCATGGGGTGAGGAGGAGTGATTTGGGGTCCCGGTATCCCAGTTTTGGGGGGTTTATCTCCATTTCCCCAAAACACCCAGGATCATAGAGCGATGCGTTGACACGATCCCTTCATTCCCCCCCAGAGCAGCCCAAAACCCAGCCTAAACTGTGCTCGGCGCTGCACACCATCCTCCTTCCTCTTGCTTTCACAATCGATGTAACTTTAAATCCATTTAAAACTCATCCATGCGGGAAACGCAGTCCCTATCCCTGATGACCACTGCATCCCCGGGCTCTTGTTGATCATTTTGGTTTCATTATTATCCCCCTCCTTTACAGGCAGCAGCTGGGGCGGAGGAAGGGGCCGGCTCAGGTGTGGCATTAGGACCCAGCGGATCCCCCATGTTGGAGGTAGGAGCTTTGCTTTTTGGGTTGTTTTTTAGGCTTTTAACTCATTTCGGAGTTTTGGGAAGCGCGAGAAGGGACCCGGGCGAGGGCAGAGCCAGCACCGACACCGCGAGCGGTAAGGACCAGGCGAGGGGGACCCCCCCATCCCAACCCCTGCATCCCGCATCCCCCCAGCACCCCACGGGACCAAACCCCATCTTTGGGGCTTCTGAAACCGCCTTAAAAACTCCATCAGCCGAGCTCGGAAAAGCCGCTTCCAACCGCTGAAGCTCATACAAAACAAACCCACCTTATTTTTGGGGTGCTAAAGAGCCACCAACGGGGGGGGGGGGGGCATTTTTGCAGCCTGACAGCTGATGCAGTGGCTTTTTAACCGCTTCAGTCGATTTTTAACCACTTCCAAAAGTCCAAAACTCCCACAATGCCTGAAGGAAACTGGATTTGTCCTTTTTCCACCCTGGAATGAGACTGTAGGAAAGGGATATTTCAGTATTTCCATGTATTTTGTGGGTGTCCCCCGGGTGAGAATGGGACACGAATGAAACTGTGATGTGTGAAAATGGGAATGGGGGGGGAAAGAAGGGGCTTTTTTTTTACCCTTGGTTAAAGCCCCCCCCAACAAAGTGAATCCTTTTCTATTCCCTTTGTTCTCCCACCCTCTGGCAACTGGAGCGCTTCACAAAAAAAAGGAAAGAAAGGAAAACGGGGGGAAAAGGGAGCTGGGGGAGGGGGGAAGGTGGGGTTTAGCAGAATGAAAGAGGGAGGCTGTGCTGTTCTTGCTTCGGGGTTGATTGTTCCCAGATGTGCAGTTGCAGCAACATCTGGCGCGGTTGGAGCCGCTGGACCCCTGCACGGAGGGGAATGGAGCTGGGGAGGGGACCTGGGGCATCGCCCCCACTCGTTCTGGTGGTGGGGAAAGGCGAAGGAGGGAGAGGAGGAGGAGGAGGAGGAGGAGGGAGGAGGCGGCCCCGCTGCGCTTTGGACAGTCGGGGGGTAAGGACGGTGCTGGTGACCGCCGGCATCGCTCCCCGGGGGCTCTGGAGGTGGTGCTGGGTGCTGGGGTGACCTCAGGCAAGAGGAGAGGAGGTTGGCGACGCCGTCCAGGGCAGACGTGACCCGCCTGTCCCTGCTCCCGGCCAAGCCGCGCGGGCGCGCTCCAAGAGCTCCGTGCTCGGGGGGAGCTCGGGGGGAACGGGGCCTCGAGAGACGCCGCGGATCCGCAGACGGCGCTGGGGATGAAGGGGCTGAGGGCGCTGCTTGATCCCGAGCCGCGCGCCCGCGTCCTTGGGGCCTCGGCTTCAGGTTCTGTGCCAGCGCCCCATCCCTGGCACTGCTCAGGGCCAGGTTGGACACAGGGGCTTGGAGCAAGCTGCTCCAGTGGAAGGTGTCCCTGCCCGTGGCAGGGGTTGGAGCTGGAGGAGCTTTAAGGTCCCTTCAACCCAAACCATTCTGTGGTTCTATGATCAATGGAGTGATGGGAGGATGATGTGGGATGCCTCCAGAGGTGGGCATCCATTTGCCCCACAGCCTTGCCCCAAGCTGTCCTGCTGGGATATGGGCACCAGGTCAGGGTGATTTGGGGCTGCAGGGTGTTGGTGCCAGCGTCCCATAGGATTCCAGTATATGGAGACCCAGCAAAGGCTGGGATGGGCATCACCAGCCCCTTTCTGGCACCTTGAGGTAGTCCCAAGCTCCGCTGCTTCCCTGTACCCATCCTATCCTGGCCAGGACCCAGATCCAAGGCAGGATCTAAGCAGCTTGATAAAGCCTCCAGGCCCCTTCCAAGCACTCACCAAACCCAGATCTGTGCCATGATCCTGCTGATCCCTGCACAATCCCTTTTATCCCAGGACACAATTAGCCTGGATTAAACCCGGGTCTGAGGCTTCCTTTGCAGTGGGAAGCAGATGGAGCTTACAGGGACCCGCATCCCATCAAGGTGCAGCCATGGGGTGGTGATGGAGACCCGCTGGGTGCTTCGGTTGGGACCCACCAAACTCTTGGTTGCTGAACTCCTGGTTATCGGATCCCAGCTCAGACAGGGACCAGCTCTGTGGCTTCCCCAAAGCTGGGAAGGGTCTGGAATCAGTCGTTTGGATGGAAGAGGATGTGGTGCCCAAAAGATGCAACTGTGGTGGCTGCATTTTGACATGGGTTAGTGGTGGCCTTGGCAGTGCTGGGGTGAAGGTTGGACTTGATGAGCTTAAAGGTCTTTTCCAACCTGGCTGGTTCTATGGTTCTGTGCCAGAAGGTGCTTTGGTGATGGTGAGGTTGTGGTGGTTAGAAGGTGCAGGACAATGCCCCTAGAAGATGCTGTGCTTTGATGATCTTGAGGACGTGGTGGCCACAAGGTGCAACACTGGATATGGCTCAAGACGTGGTCACTAAAAGGTGCTGGGCTTTGGTGATGGTGAGGATGTGGTCCTTAGGAAGTGCAACACCACGGTGATGGTGCAGACAATGTCCCTCGAGGGTGCTACAGTTTGGTGATGGTGAGGACATGAAGGTTCTGTACCACGCTGATGGTGCAGGATGTGGTCTGTAGAAGGTGCTATGCTTTGGTGATGGTGAAGACCTGGTTGCTAGAAGATACACTTTGGTGATCTTGAGGACATGGTGGCCAGAAGGTGCAGCACTATGGTGATGGCACATGATGTGGTCCCTAAGAGGTGTTACACGACGGTGATGGTGCAGGATGCGCTCACCAGAAGGTGATGGTGAGGATGTGGTCATAAGGAGCTGCCACGCTCTAAGGATGGTCCCACTGACCCCGCCTTCCCCAGCATGGTCTCAATCCCAGCAGGAATGGTGAAGCCATGTTCCCATCCAGGGTGCTGCATCCAGCCGGGAGCTGGTGGGATCCAGGAGCCTCCTGATGCTCCCGCTCTTGCATTAGGGGCAAGACACCAATGGATACCAATGGGTTTGGCCATCTCCACCCATGCCTCAGTTTCCCTCCTCCTGGGGATGCCAGGAGGGATTCTCCATCTCCACAGCATCCCGGCGCACCGGGAAAGCCGCATGCTCCATTCCCAGCAGCCAAACCCGTTCAGTTGGATCTTAAAGGAGTTTTGTGGGAGAATTTCTCCTTTCTTCCCCAGTTTTCCCCCTGGAGCTGGTTTGGGATGATGGGAATTGCCGTCGGCGTCCCCACCAGCCACCACTGGGACCGGGGTTCCGGCACAGCCGGCCTTGGCCCGTGTTCCCGCCAGGGCAGACAGACCTTGACATGGAATCTCGCTTGGGAAGTGCTGGGAAGCCGCAGGCAGCCAAAGCTGCCAAACCCGGCGCAGGATTTCTCTTGAAAGCGGGTTTTTCCCTCTCCAAATCTCCACGTCCCATTGGATTTAGGGCATTCCCAAGCACGCAGAGCATCCCCCAGCAGCGGGGTCCCCCCAGATAATCCCTTTCCCAAGGAGCAGAGGTGAAAATCCCAGGAACGGAGCCCCAAGTGATGGGGGGAATCCAGACATCCCCCCCATGGCGCTGATTCAGACATTCCAGCATTTCTCACCCCCCTCATGCTGCCCGCGGGATGTTTGAGGGTTTGGTCCTTGCAATTCCCATGGGAAGTCCGGGTTTGGGGAAGTTTCTTCATTTCTCCAGGGTTTGGGTGGGGTTTGGAGCCAATCCCTGAGGACAACGTGGGGTGGGGGGGCTGCTCTGAGGGATGGAGACTGGAGGGGTCTGGGATCTGTGTCTCCTATTTCCTAACCCCTTTGCTTGTCCCTCGGCCCCATCCAGACTCCGGCTGCATCCCGGCCCACGCTGCTCCTCCATCGCTGCTGTCAGGATGAGAGCGGTCGGGCTCTTCTTGCTGTGTGTGCCAGGTGAGTGTCCCCAAGGCGATGTGACACCGGGAGCCACCCTTGGGTGCTGTGCCCATATGGGACAAACATCACCCCATCACCTCTTACACCCCAAAATTAACTCCAAACCTCAGTTCAGGCTCCTCTTTATGCTTCAGGTTGAGGGGTATGGGGGGTCTGGCACCAAGCGCATCCCTCCTGCTTGGGGACATGGAGGTGGCACCAAAGTGGCACCTCTGGGCTGGGATAACAGCCAGAGAAGCGGTTATGTGTGACCCCCGGGGGGGCTGGCAAAGGAAGGATGGAAACAGGGAGGGAGGCAACGGACCCGGGAGCCTGGAGCCAGGAAAACTTTGGGTGAAACCAGCTCCGCACAAAGGGGAGGGAGCAGATGGAAAACATTAAGCAGCTGAGGCCGAAGGAGCCTGGGAAGGAGGGGGCAGCACAGGGGGGAGTGGGCAGAGAATATAAATCCCATCCCAGCATCATTCCCATTGCTGATGGATGGAGGATGCGGAGGCATGCGGCATCTGGAGGAGCATCACCACATGTCCCTGCCATGCCCTGGGGATGGGAGTGACCTGATCCCCCCTTCCAGAAGCATTCTGCCTGTGTGATCCCATCACCTCATGCACACTGCCCTCTGAACCCCACTTTCCCCCCGGATACATGGCTGGATTAGCTCCCAGGGTCTCCGTAAGGGTTACAGGGGTGTCAGGAGCACCCCTGGGGTCAGCTGGATGCAGGATGGGCAGGGTCCCGGTACCCAGGTGCTGCAAGACACCGGGATCATCCCCAGCTGTGCCTGGATAAGGCGGGAATCACTGCTCCCCCATCAGTGAGCATCCCACCTTCCTCTCCCTCCTCCTCTCCAGGCAGCATGTCCCTAAGGACAGCTCTGGGATGGCATTTTGGGGGACGACGCAAAGGAGGAGAGGTGGAGGCAGAGCAGAGAACCCTCATCCAGGCTGGGGGTCTCTGTGCCCCTCTAAGTGATGCTTTTCCCCTTGGCCCTTGCATCCCAGCAGCGCTCCTGGTCCAGGCGCAGTACAGCAGGTTTGAAGGCATCACCTACCCCGAGCCGGTGCAGTATTCCCAGTACGACCAGCAATCAGGTTAGAGCTCCCTGACCCGGGAGGGGCTTCACCCACCTCCCTCCTGCTCCTGTTCCTTCCTCTTTTTGCTTCCTTTGGCTAAAAACACCAATTCGATGCCTCTTCAATGCTCTTTGCTCCATCCCTTTCCTCCTGTCCCTTGTACTTCCAGCCTCTTCCCAGTACATTCCCACCTCCCTCCTTGTACATCTTCTCCTTTCCCCTTCTACCAACTATTTATTAAGCCTCTATCAAGCTTAACCCCCCCGCCCCGCAGTGGGATGTTGCCCCATTCCTGGGGTGGCTGGAGGGTGTTGTCCCATCATTCAGATCAGCTGCAAATATGGGGGGGTCATGGCTAAACCGGCCCTGATGGGGGGTGTTTTGTCCCTGAATCCCACCCTCAGCCCCTGCTGTTCTCCATTTTATTCCCCAGAAATTCAGGATTACTACGACTATCACGGTAAGTGGTTTCCCTGCGGGATGCCGGATGCAGGGGGAGCAGGATTTTGGGGGGTGCCCGCACTGTCCCTCTCCTTGCAGATGTCACCCCCCGTGCTCCTGAGGAGCAGTTTCGGTACCAATCCCAGCAGCAATCCCAGCAGGAAATCGTGCCGGCTCCAACCCCAGGTGGGTACCAGCATAAGGATGCTCCAGCCCCAGAACCCAGGCAAAGATGCTCTGCTCCATCCCTAAATGTCCTTCCCCTCCACCCAATTCAATCTCCCCACAGCTGCTGCCCCTGAGACTGAGCCCACAGAGCCAGGACCCCTTGGTGAGTCGTTGTCCTCCCTCCGTGGTCCCCATTTGGGGGGGTTCATCCTCCCTTTTATCCCAGCTGGGGTAAGGATGCGCTTCCGCGCTCACACCCCAGGTTGAAGATGGGGATTGGGGGAACATCGGGTTAGAGTTGAGCGGATGCTGAGCCCATCCCCAGGGCGTCAGGCCTCATCCCTATGGATTTTCCCTTTTCTCCTTGCAGACTGCCGGGAGGAGCAATACCCCTGCACCAGGCTCTACTCCGTGCACAAGCCCTGCAAGCAGTGCCTGAATGAGATCTGCTTCTATAGGTGAGCAGGGATGGGGGGGGGGGAGAGCTTCCCCAATCCCTGTATTCTGGGGACCCCCCTGTTCATTTACACCAACCCCATAACCTCTTCATCCAGCCTCCGCCGGGTTTATGTGATCAACAAGGAGATCTGCGTCCGCACCGTGTGCGCCCATGAAGAGCTGCTGCGAGGTGAGGATGGGGGGTACACCCCAAACCGGGCTCATTCCCATCCCGATCCCCTTTTTCCCACGGTGATGCAGGTTGGACAATCCCAACAACCCAACAAACCGCACCCTATGGACTGCGTTATCGAAGGGGCTGAACCCCCCTTTTTTTGCGCTATGACATCCCAATGGGATGCGCGCCCTTTTCCCACCATTCCCATCTGATTCCCGCTCTCCCGCAGCCGACCTGTGCCGGGACAAGTTCTCCAAGTGCGGGGTGATGGCCACCAGCGGGCTCTGCCAAACCGTCGTCGCCTCCTGCGCCCGCAGCTGCGGTGGGTGCTGAGCTCCAGGACCCCCCCTACATCCCCCCATCACCGGGACCCCCCCAAAACCCCTTTCCCCATCCCTGGATCCTGGTTTCCCGGATCCCCATCCCGCTCCGGAGCCTTCTCACATGGTGCTAACGCAAAGGTGCATGAAAGAACATAAGAAAAGGTCCATTTTTGTGCACATAATGAGGAAAAAAAGGGGGGGTTATTATTTTTATGACTTTATTCTATTGTCAAAGGGGGGGCGGCGGCCCCCGTCACCCCATTCTCTATGTAGAGTATCCAAGAGATAAAGCGGAAGGGTCACTCGGCTCCAGCCTCCTTATTGCGGGGGGAACCCTCATCTTTCGGAGTGGGGGGATCTGATTTATTTGAAGGAGGGGCTGATTATTGGGGGGGGGTCCAATTTTGTGGGGGGATTTCAATGTTGGGGGGAAAAGGCTCTGATTTTGGGGGGATTTCTGATTATTTTGGAGGCATTCCTGATTTTTTTTTTGGGGGGGGGTTTCTGATTTGAGGATAAGGTTTCTGATTGCATTGCTGGTTTTATGGGGGATTTCTCATTGACTTCGAGGGGCTCCCATTTGGGATAGAAGGCTCTGATTTTGGGGGGAAGGTCTGATTTTGGGGGGGTATTTCTGATGGTTGGGGAGGATTTCTGATTTTGGGGAGGGTTTCCAATGTGTTTGGGGGTGTTTGGGTTTTGGGGGAGAAGGCTCCAATATTGGGGGAAGGGGCTCTGAGCTGGGGAGGATTTCTGCTATTTTAGGGGCATTTCTGAAGTTTTGGAAGGATTTCTGGGGTTTTGGGGGGGATTCCTGATTTTTTGGGGGGGCAGGTCCAATTTGGGGGCATTTCTGATGTTTTGAGCAACCCACAGGAGGAAGGGCTGTGGGGGGTGATTTTGGGGTGATTTAGGGCGTTTTGGAGCATCTAAAAGGTGTTTGGTGGGGAAATGGCACTGCTTGGAGGGGGCTTGGTTTGGTATAGGTGTGTTTGGGGCACATGGCTGAGTCTCTCAGATCAAATAGGGGGTGTTTGGGGTGATTTTGGGGTGCCACCAGTTCCCCCCGGACCAGGGTGGTGTGGGGGGGTCTCTGTTTGGGTGTTCAGGGTTTGGGTTCCCCTATAGATGGAGGGCGGAGGCTGGGTTCAGGTCACTTACAGGAACTAGCATGAGCAGCTCTTCATATACAGCGTGCAGCACTCCTATATAGCATGCAGCTCTTCATATATGGCGTGTAGGTCTTATATAGCGCGCAGCTCTCATAAATAGCATGCAGCTCTCATATATAGCATGCAGCTCATATATAGCATGCAGCTCTCATATATAGCATGCAGCTCTCATATATAATGTGCAGCTCTCATATATAGCGTGCAGCTCTCATATATAGCATGCAGCTCTCATATATAGCGTGCAGCTCTCATATATAATGTGCAGCTCACACATAGCACACAGCTCTCATATATAGCGTGCAGCTCATATATAGCGTGCAGCTCATATATAGCGTGCAGCTCATATATAGCATGCAGCTCTCATATATAGCGTGCAGCTCATATATAGCGTGCAGCTCATATATAGTGTGCAGCTCATATATAGCATGCAGCTCTCATATATAGTGTGCAGCTCTTATATAGCGTGCAGCTCTCATATATAGCACGCAGCTCTCATATGTTGCATGCAGCTCTCATACATAGTGTGCAGCTCTCATATAGCACGCAGCTCTCATATACAGTACACAGCTCTCATATAGCATGCAGCTCTCATATATAGTATGTAGCTCTTCATATATAGTGTGCAGTTCGCACATAGCATACAGTATATAGTGTGCAGCTCTCTCACATACTGTGCAGCCCTTACATCACATGCAGCCCTCTAATACAGCTTGCAGCTCCCAGCATGCAGCTCCTTTCTACAGTGCATAGGTCTCACACTGCATGCTGCTGTCTTATACAGTGCACAGCTCATCTATAGGCTGAGCTCTCTTATACAGTAGGTAGCTCTCAGATGTACTGTGCAGCTCTTATACAATGCATAGCTTACTTATATAGCCTGCAGCTCGTATATATGTGTTGTGCAGCTCTTACACAGCTCGTAGCTCTCAGATCTAGCGTGCAGTTTGTATATAGCACACAGCTCTTACACAGTGTGTAGCTCTATTATACAGCGTGCAGCTCTTGTCTATACTGTGCAGCTCTCCTGTATAGTGTGCTCATGTACACAGCATGCAGCCCAGAGCATACGGCTCTCATACAGCACTTATAGGATACAGTTCTGTAGCAGCAGTGCTCTTCCTTACTGTGCAGCTCTTACACGGTGTGTCCATACAGCTCTCTCAGTGTGTGGCTCTCATATGCAATGTGCAGCTCTATACTGTGCATACCCCTCTATTGTGCGGCTCTGCATGGTCAGAAGATCTCCCATAGCGCGCAGCTCTCTTACAGCACATCGCTCTTATACAGAGTGCAGCTCTTACACAGCCTGCAGGTCTCATATCATACAGAGCCCTATAGTGTGCCTCTCTCTTACGTAGGGTGCAGTTGGTCTACATTCCAATTCTCCTATAGAAAATAGTCCAGGTGGGTTCTGTATGTAGATTTCTCTGTCATTCTCCCCCATCCCATCCCAATCCCCATTCCATCCCATCCCAATCCCCATTCCACCCCATCCCATCCCTACTCCCATCGCCATCCCCATCCCTGCACAGCTCACAGCCTCAAGGACACAAGGGATTCATCCTTCTCTGGGGCTCAATCTTCCCCCAGAGGCTTAAAACAAGGAGAGGGAGGGCAGCAGCACCCCAAAAGGATGCTGCGTAATGGCTCCGGTGCTTCTCTGCAGCTCTCCTCTAATGTGGGGGTGCTCATGGTAATAATAACAATAATAGCAGCAAAATATTAATAATTATTATTTATTAATGCATCTTATTATTTATTATTACTTATTATTTTTAAAGGGACCTGAATCAAACCCACTCTCCCAATGGACATCCCCAAAACACCGTTGTTGCCCCCAAAAAACACCCTCCAGTTTGGGTTTATCCACATTGAATAGGGGCTGACCAGGATCAGGGCAGGGAGGTTTTGGGACCTGACCTCAGGCCATCCGGTAGCACCAGTAAAAACCTCAAACTCCAAAAATAGTGGTATAAAAATCCCTCTATTCGCTAAAAATCAGACCAAAAGCACCGGCCTAGAGGAGGGGTTTGGTTAGAAAAAGGGGAAAATTAGGATCCAGTGGGAGCTGGGAATTGTGAAACATCACGGATTGAGGGGGATAAATCAAGCAGCCGGGCTGGTGAAGGGACAGGGCTAAAAACCAGCAGTAATTCCAAACCTTTTGTTAAAAATAGCCATAAAAAAATGGGAAAACCCACCCATTTGTATCAAAAATACAAGTGTCATCTTGTGGGTAAAGTGCAAGAAAAGGGAATGATGAGACACAAATAGACGTGGGGTTTGAGCGTGGGGATGGGGAATGCTTCCTCCCTCACCCATGCGATGAGTTGTGCCGGTCTCTGCAGGTCGCAGAGCATCATAGAGTCGTTTGGGTTGGAAGAGACCTTCCAAGCTCCAACCCCTCTGCAACGAGCAGGGACATCGTCATCTAGAGCAGGGTGCTCAGAGCCACAGCCCATGGATGGGCCCATGGAGGCTCCTTAGATGCTGGTGGGGTGACGGTGGAGCTCCTGCCCCTTCAGCAGCGCGATCTGGAAGGTGGGGTTGGGGTGAGATGGGCACATGAGGGTGTCCCCCCCGGAGTGCCATCCCCTCACCTGCTCCTCCAGGCTGCGGATGCGCTGGTGCTGGTGGATGCGCTCCCGAGCCTCCAGCTCCCGCTGCAGCTCCGGAGAGGGCCTGGAACTCGGTGGAGATGGGTGCTCCAGCGCCAACGCCTGCATGGGCAGCAGTGGTGTCACCCCAGCCCCATCCCAGGGCAAGCACCCGCATCTTTACAACAGGGAATGGGCCCAAAGAGCCCAGCCGCATCCTAGGGCAAGTACCAGCATCTCTGGGAAGCAGCCCTAAAAGAGCCCAGCCCCATCCCAATAGAAGCACCAGCATCTCCCCAGGGTGGAAGAAGCCCCCGAAAGAGCCCAGCACCATTCCAGGGCAAGCACCAGCATCTTCATAACCTGGGAAGCCCCCAAAAGAGCCCAGCCCCATCCCAGTACAAGTACCAACACATCCCTTCATGTTGGGATGAGCCCAGCACTATCCCGGGGCAAGAACATCATCTCCCCAAGCTGGAATAAGCCTCCAAAAGAATCCAGCACCATTCCAGTGCAAGCCTCAGCACCTTCTTTCATGATGGCATAAGCCCAGCACATTCCCAGGCTGGAGGAAACCCATAAAAGGCCCCAACACCATCCCAGGGAAAGCACCAGTGCCTCCCATCATGCTGGAATGAGCCCAGCATCATCCCAGAGCAAGCACCAGCATCTCCTCAGGCTGGGAAGCACCCCAGAAATGAGCCCAGCACCATTCCAGGGCAAGCACCAACATCTCCTTCATGTTGGGCTGCACCCAGCATCATCGCAGGGCAAGCACCAGCATCTCCCCAGGCTGTGAAGCACCCCAAAAATGAGCCCAGACCCATCCTAGTACATGCACCAGTATCTCCCCAGGCTGGAAGCCCATAAAAGGCCGCAGCACCATCCCAGGGCAGGCACCAACATCTCGATTCAAGCTGGGATGAGCCCAGCATCATCGCAGAGCAAGCACCAGCATCGCCTCAGGCTGTGAAGCACCCCAAAAACCAGACCAGCCCCAACCCAGGGCAAGCACCAGCACCTCCCTTCATGCCAGGATGTGTCCCCATCCCCACCCTGCCGCAAGCCAAAGGTGGGGCCGGGGGCTCCGCACCAAGCGGGTGTGCAGCACCGCTGCCATGGCACCCACCTGCAGCGTGCGCACGCGCTGCTGCGCCTCCACCAGCTCCTGCTGCGCCGCGCGCAGGGAGCGATGCAGCCGGCCCTGCTCCGCAGAGAGCCGCAGCGACGCCTCCTGAGCCTCCAGCTTCTCCCGCTCCACCTGCGGGAAGGCATGGGGAGAGGGCAGTGAGACACTGGGTATGGGAATGGAGCAGTGAGATACAGCGGGACATGGGAATGGAGCAGTGAGATACAGCGGGACATGGGAATGGAGCAGTGAGATACA
>WYDI02039939.1:0-38115 GCA_009867235.2 Psittacus erithacus
ATGTATGATTACCTGATGAATTTGTATGTGTAACCCTATATAAGAAACATGATTTCAGCGCAAGGTGTGCATGCTAGAAGGAGCTATCCCCCGTGCACCCGGCGCCACAATAAAGAAGTGTCTGCTTATCTACATCCCATTGGTGTTGATAAGTTTCTTATTCCGGATTTTCGGTAACATGGTCATGTATATAGTTTGGCTAATGCTTATAGGCTTTAGTCACTGTGAACCAGAGATTTTTTGCCCCACAGATATATTCTTATGTCTCCTTGTAATGCTATTATGGACATACTAAGACAAGAGCCTTCTCAAATTTTTGCATTATCCTTAATTACAAAAAGGTTGGTATCTCTCTAAGGCTTTAGAGATAGGTATTTTTACTTCTTTCTTCATACTCTGTTAGAGAAGACTTGTTTGCTTCCAAAAAATTTTTTTACATGATAACAAGAGGCAAATTGTTTTGGACAAAACTCAGAATCTGTCTGAACCAAAAGATGAACCTCTGCACTTAGCGTGAGTTTTTAATAATTTAGGGATAACAGTTACATATCACATGCTTCTTCAAAGGCAGTAGGTTGATAGTTGTTAAAATCGGCTCTTCTGTCTCCAATTATAACACAGTAAGTTGTTTCAGATCTATGATACTATGCTTACAAGAATGATGGTACAGAATTTTTCTACCACAGTAATAAACAGTGCCTCCCCTAAGGTGATTACAAGTGAAATAAAGCTGTGTCCTAATGATTATCAAGACTGGCAAGACAGGTGCCCAATTAAATTGATTGTTTCTTATCTTGTGAACAGGATCTGGGCTGAAACCAACTCATTATATATAAACCACTGTACATCGTAAATTGGATGGCAACATTTTTCTGCCATTATGCCTTTGACCAAATTGAGTTAATGATGATCTAATGGTGAAAAGTTCATTAAACTATTATCCAGTGCTTCATTTTCTAAGCTTGCAGAAGAACATCGTTGCTATGATCAATGCAATTGCTTTAAAAAGTGTGCCCTGGATTCAGCAGTTGCAGTCATTTTTCTCCTTCTTAGTAGCTGGTGCAGTGCTGTGCTTTTGACTTTCAGCCTGGGAACAACCCTGATAACACCTACGGTTTTAGCTGCTGCTGATTAATGTTTACTCTGACCAAGGACTTTCTGAATCTCATGCTCTGCCAGGGAGGAGGGGAAGCCGGGAGGAAGCAGAGACAGGACACCTGACCCAAACTGACCAAAGAGGTATTCCATACCACAGCACATCGTGCCCAGTATATAAACTGGGAAGAGTTACCCAGAAGGGCTAGTCTGCTGCTGGGTGTTGGGCTGGGTATTGGTTGGTGGGTGGTGAGCAGTTGTTTTCTCTTCCCTTGTTATTTCCCTTATCATTATTGTTATTGGTGGTAGCAGTAGTAGTTTTGTGTTATACCTGAGTTACTGAACTGCTCTTATTTCAACCTGTGGGAGTTACAAGGGAGTTAAATTCTTTCAGTTCTCTTCCCTCCGGGAGTGGGGGGAGGAAAAGAAGGGGTGGAAGGGATTGAGCGGCTGCGTGGTTCTGAGTTACCAGCTGGGCTTAAACCATGGAAAAGTCCTAGCATAACTTAAAAATATCTCAGATAGTTACATAACAATGGCAGTCACAGGTCAGGGAGAAAAAGAGGTAGCTTAAAGTGGTCTCTAGCAAGTCTATACAAATTCCTGTTATGCAAGTCATTTATTTTCCCCCATAGGTTTCCTTGGGCTCAAAACAAGAGCTCTATACTTCTGTGTCTTCTAATTCCTGTAGGCACTCTTGTATATAAGGAAAGCTACCTGTTAAAGCTTTAGAGTCTGAAAATGAGAGAATTTAGACTCTGGGAAAATAACAGTGAATTTAGACTCTGAGAAAGTAATAAAAATAAATAGACCACCATGAAACTGGCATTCCATGTGCTGCTTTTCTTAGAGGCAATCTCTTCATGTTAACCTTTCACATTCTTTTTTATTCTTCCCATGACCACAAATATTTATGAGATGCCTTTCAATTCAACCTGAACTTTCACCTACTGGACTAACTTATGGTACCAAATTTCAGACTTACAGTAGGCTTAGTCCCATTTTCCCAGCTCTGAGTAATTGACTAAAAGGTTTAATTTTCTTCCTTCTTGTTATGGGTGATTCATGGCAAAGACAAATTACTCACACAAACAACTAGGGCAAACTACAGAATATGTCCTCAAAACTGGAAAGCAGCCATAAAGCTGAATAGTTCGTGGATTTTCTAAGCAGAACCTAAACAGTCTGACAGGGAAGAATGCTGCACACTACTGGTGAGATGAAAAAATGATAGGTTGCTGTCTGTTTGATATGTCAGACAAGATCAAAACTGCTGTTTGGCCATATAGTTGACTGTGAAATATCAGATAAACAAAAAACATTGTTTAAACTGCATGTCATGGACCCCTGCTTCTCTGCAAGAGACACACAGCAGATGCATTATGGCATATTTGAAAACAGTACAGAGCTTTGGAGGGTTGGAATCCAACAAAGATGAACAAAAGCACTGACTTTTTCTATATTTGAGTAAACTAAATGCTATGGAGAGTTTTTGAAAAGTAGCAGTGATTACATTGGATTCCATAAATGCTCTTAAAGAACCTACATATTGTTGATACATGTTCATTGAGGAGTGAAACAAAGATGGGCACAAAATTAAAAATGAAATATATAAACCTTTAGAATAAGTTTTAAGTAATGCTAAGTGTGATGGCTTTGTAAAAGTAGCAATGGAAAATTACTGAGGTGCATGTTTCACAGAAAAAAAAAATAGAGCACAGCTAGATAGCATTTTGAGAACTGTACAAGATAAACTGTTATAGTTTATATAGTTTTAGGCCGTATGACCTTAGTATAGAATGTGTGTAAGACAAACAGACTGGAAGAGCAGGACGTAAGGATAAGGAGTATCAGGGAATGGCAGGTATCCAGAATGGGCTGCAGTTAAACTAACTGATAAGTAGCAGGACAGGATGGTAGTTATGTCTATGGTATTAACGGATCAATTAAGTTTGTATAAACATCTACTGCGCACACTTCAAAGGCTGCCAGAAGTGATGAAGATTGTTGGAAGAAGTAAACGACCCTCGGAGACCACCACCACATTTCTGTATGTGTGTAGGACACTTTCTAGAAAATTATGTAATCCATACGTAGCCTCATGAATATGTATGTATGCCCAGTGGCTATATAAGGATGGCTTGTGTAGCACTGCGGGGACACACATTAAGAGGAGCTATCTCCCATGTCTCCCAGTGCTGTAATAAAGAATACCTGCTTGTCAACTTGGAAAACTTTGTTGGCTAGTTTGTTCCTTGAGTTTTCTCTGAATCAGGAGCTATACAGACACATTGTTTTAAGTTCTACTTTCATTTCATTTTTGTAACATCATTCAAATAGATGGGGGTTTTAACCATCCTATAGCAGGGAGACATACCTGGTTTTTTCATGCCTGTCTTAACCTTCTTTCTGAATCTACTGACAGTGATGGTGCATGAATAAGTCGCATCAAAAATAATCTTAGAAGCGCTATGGAAATCTCAGATTCCATTTCAATTTTAATCTTTTTACAGTTTCCTCTAAAAAAGAAGAACCAGGTAAAAAACCAGCCAATCAACCAAGCAAACAACTCAAGCATTAAAAATTTACTTTCCATTAGGGAATTTTACTTTCTAAACCAGAGGGCAAAAGGAGGCATGGTTGCACACAATAGGTTGTGGATACCTAGTGAAAATAATGTGTAATGTTGCTTAGTGTCACTGAGCAAGGGAAAAGTTCTCCTTCCCGCTGGATTGAAATCATCCTAAAGAAAGCTGCTATCAGAGAACTGACCAGTAAGTAAGTGGCACTTCTTGAAAACCAAAATAGCAAGGGAAAATTAAAAGAAGTCTTTCACTGTGTCTGTTTTAGAAATTGAAATAATGTAACTCAAGACAGCTAAATAGAGACTGGTGAAACTGATAAATAGCAGACAGAAAAGAATTTAGTATATGGTTTAGTGAGCTGCACCATTAATCCCAATATGACTTATAATTACTTCAGTAGGTGCCTCATCATCCCAGCAGAAATGAACTGGATCCCTTAAGAAAGACTTTGTCTGTTAAGCAGTTTGGGGATATATATGGAAGATGTTGAAGATTCAATGCATTTGGATCCAAATAAAAGAGTATATATGAAAGAATAGATATTTCTGTTCAGGCTATCAAGAAATTTTAGAAATAAAGCACTAAATGCTAGGAAAAAAAATGGAGAAAAGCCTCCATTTTATCTTCATCCTCACAATCTGCTAAGCTAAAAGAATTTAGAAACCTTGTAGTGCAAAAGAAAATGGCTCAAATAATACTCTTCAGGAAGAAAAAAAATGTTAAGCCAGCACATAACAGATTGGTATCAATTTCTGCTGATGTAAGGAGCAAGTGCAGCAAACTAGAGGTGGGAAATACCACTGAACAATTTCAGTAAAATATTTCTGAACATTGTGCTAAATGGAATTATGTTATAATTACTTTCACAGGCACTTGGATACTCTAGCAGTGAGTAAAAAATTGCAATAAAATGGGGAAAAAAAGGTCTCTAAGAAGTGCAATGACAATGCAGTTCAAAGCACTGTTTCTAAGGCTGTGCACTTCTGTGTTCGTACCAACATGAATCATAGAAAAGTTAGAGTTGGAAGGGACCTTCAAAGGCCACCTAGTCTAATACCCCTTCAGTGAGCAGGGACATCTTAACTAGATAAGTTTACCCAGAATCACATCCAGCCTGGCCTTGAATGTCTCCAGGGATGGTGCATCCACCACCTTTCTGGGCAACCTGTGCCAGGATTTTAGCATTCTCATCAAGAAGAATACTGAAAAATATTCCACAACCCCATGGTGCGTCCAGCACTTTAGTGCTACTAAAATTAATTGTCTATAGGCACTATTTCAGGCAAAGGCATCCACAGCCACTTTTCTGTCCTTCCCAGGCTGAGCTGTCAGTGACGCATTTGGGCAACAGACCAGCCTGACCAGCCCTCACCATGGCAGGGATCCATTGCTTTCTCCTAGTTTGTTCTCCCTTTCTATAATTTCAGAGAAATATTCTCTTTCGTAGAGGTAATATTCCTTATTTTGATCTTGTTTATGCTGCCATAAATCCCCCCATTTCGATTAGTTCTTCTCCATTCATGTATCAAAAATGGATGCTTTTAGAGTAGAAAAACTGGGGAAATGTGTGACTTGTAAGCTGCGCCACAGGAGGTTACAGGGATGTATGTCTCTACATATGCTAAGACTTCTGCAAGAAGGAGACTTTGCCATCCTCCAATTCAGTCCTAAGAGAACCAATCAGTAAGAAAGAGAAGCCAGAAGAGACAGAAGTAGCTGCTGTCACTAAGGGCTCTTGGTCAATGAAGGAGGTCATACCTGATGTGGGAGCATTCATTTTCTGGGTAGTTTGGTTAAGGTTGGTTTAGGTACCAATTTTTTTCTTCTGAATTGCCGGATGCAAACAATTATTTTGTGGGGCTTCAATTTGTTTAGAGCGAAGTGTATTGCTCTGAATATGCTGTTGATTTGGAGGACTAGTCTCCAGCTTCAAAACACCTCAGATGTTGCCTGCCTCTTAGTGAGCCTTTGGCTCATAGCCCAGCCAGCTGTGGCCTGGTTCTTCCTGAACTGGTTTCAGAAGACTTTAAAATGAAGCAGGGCCTCATTTTGGGTGACGTGGGTGGCTGAAGTGTCAGTGCAAAGCCCTGAGCCCCCTGGGGAAGGAAGGGCTTTTCTCTGAGAAAGGAAAAAAAGGGCGTTTAATAATGGACCAAAATAAAAGTTGTTGACATCTGATAGCTGTGAAGTACATGGAAGTTTTAACGCGTCCTGTTCCCTGACTTGGTGCCTGGAGAATAGTTTTCCAGAGAATAGTTTTTCTCTCAAATTCAGTCCCTTTTCCCTGTGACCACACTGATCTGAAAGCTCTGATTTCTTTGCTTCTTGTATCCTTGAGTGCTGGTCAGTTCTAATGAGTCTGGGCTCTATGGCACATCCCAGGGAGACTGAGTCGTTACACCATGGTCCTAGGAAGGGTGGGGCATGTCTTCTTCTGCATAGACATGTAACACGCCTGTCTCCTGGGCCAGGTGCTTACCTACTGTAATGCAGTCTAACACTGCAAATGATCTGTGGAAACTGCTCCCTGCTGATGAAGACTTTCCCACTCATCATCCTAAAAAATGCTGCTAAGTAGGTAAAAGAGGCCCACTTTCTCTATGAGCTGGTGGGAGAGTGAGCGTATTTGACTCAGAGTGAGTACCTGTGAAAGCTTTCTAGGTAAACAGACTGATGGGATGAATGTCAAGGTTGCGTGTATTTCATGCATCAAACTAAGGTACAATCAAGAAGAATTATAAGTATTTGCAGTGTGCAACCATATAAGGATTTACAATCTGGTGTATTATCATAAGAATGCTTTAAAAAAAAAGTTGATGCAGTTGGTTGGAGGTTGCTTGTAGTGGGAGAAAAAAGAAGCTTAAAAGGCAATGACTCTGTAAAAAGGTGATGGGCTAGTGAACTGCCTTCTGATCTTTGTTTCCTTTTGTGTTGAGAGAAGCAGGAGATTATTTGCATTCTTTCGAAATGTATAGTATTCAGTGGAAGAAATATCCATCATCACTTTCTTCTCTTTATGGCAAAAACTGTGGAAGTCCTAAGAACTCACTAATCACTCAGGTCAAAGGGGAAAGACTATGAAAGACAGTAATAGTAACCTTTAATGAGGAGTTAGTCATCAGTTAATAATCAGCTAATGCTATCAGTTAATGCAGTTAATAATCAGCTTTTTGAAGTGTTTGCATCATTGGATTTTTCTCCTAACAAGCCTGTCATTGAATGCTGGCACAAATTAATATCTTTAATTCTTTTCAGTAGAAGCGATCTACAGCCTTCTGCAGCATGTTAGAAAGTTAAAGCCAAGCTCAATGGATTTGGTTCTTGCATTTACCACTTTTAATCACACCATACCCACCAGGGCAAAAAAAATGTGCAGAGGTATGTGTTTAAAATACTGAATGCACAGAAGATCACAAAAGGGCTTTGAAGGTTCAATAATATTCATTTTTATTCTTTGTGTGCCAGAAAAGCTCTTGACCAGCTTTAGTTCTAATTAAGTTGGACAACGACATGTTTATTCCTGGTGTACTATTCTGGTTTTTACCCATAATGGAACAACAGCTATCATTCAGAACATGAGCTCTCAGATAGCTACATTGGTTTAAAAATATTAAATTCTTTAGTGATGCACTGATAGATTAAATTATGAATTCTGCTCTATTACAAACATGTTGTGAGACTATAATGCTTCAGTTACATCTTTATACAAAGGTTAAAGGATATACATCATACTACACCAGCTGGGCTTTTGGCATTTGGGATTTATGTCTATCAAGATTGGCATCAGAAACGAATGCTTGTATTATAAGATCAGTAATTTAGCTGAATTAGCTTGGTGGAACCAAGTGTCTGGTATAGGCTTTCTATGAATTGGAAATGATGAGTTTTCAAGTTTTCAAAGCAGAAAATTGATTATGAAAACAATCATTAGTGCATAGATCTTGACCATCAGAATTAACATTTTGAATATGGCACCTATTTTCTTTTAACACTTTTTTCTCTGCCAGAATCCAGATGAAAATATTTTTGGGAAAATGCTAAATTACATCCAGTCTTTCAGCGTATAAGCACTGGAGTAATTTGAAACAAACAGCCATTACAGTGCACTAAGCAGTTTCTCCTAACAGCAACAGCCAGGGACAATTACTATAGCATTTGATCTGTTTAATATAGATAGTGCTCTCAGATATCTATAGAAAACTAAATCTTTAAATGCAAAAGGAAGAGGAAGTAGGTCACATACAATACTAATGTTTTCATCAAAACGCAGTGGACACAGTAGTACAGCAAATCAGAATAAATCATTCAAGGTCTTGGAAGCTGACTGAACAGCATCAAATCAGATTAAATGTTCCGAAACCATGTCAAGAATAAAATTTCTTGTGGGAATTGACCACATGTGCTTGCATCATGTAAGTAGCAGTGGGCAACTTCAGAATTTTCATCAAAACAGCTGAAAGCTTAGAGGAGTGTGTGAAGACCATCCAAGTAATCTGAATTTGGAAGAATGAGCTGGAAAGCTTTCAGAAACATTTTTTTCCAAAGAGATTTCTAGTACTACTAGCTCTGGTCTTTGGAAAAATGCTTTTGAGAACATGGCATCATAGTATTCTAGGTCCTATTAAAACAGTATATGCAGGGAAAGAAATGTGCATATCTGTCAGATTCCTGGTTTGGGTTCTAGAGTTCTTAAATATTTAGGGAATATGATATCATTTGTTTCATTCTTACTTCTAGGAATGTTGAGTTTCAGCTTCTGAGAAGAGTCTTGGCTTGGCTTATGACTGGCTACGCCAGTAATTCAGAAAATTCAAACAACTGGGAAGTAAAGTGGATCTATTAAGCTATGAAAAAGAAATAAACTGATAATGGTGGGACCTTAGTCACTACCCACAGGGAATCTATAGGACTCAAAATGGATGCTTAGACAGCTGAGAAAGTTTGTTGTCTAGGTAGAAGACAAAAGAAAGTGGGCACTACTGTAATAGAAAAAGGGTTATTTTGTTAAGAGTGAAATTCTATAGAAAGCCCTATTGCTCTTGCAGTACAATCGGATGCTGGTTTTGTACAAAATTGATCTACACATTATATGTCTGCTCACACTAAATGTAGAAAGCTTCTCTTACGGTAACAGTTGTCCTTTGAACCTAAGATCA
The DNA here is from genome assembly GCA_009867235.2 of Psittacus erithacus. Lineage (NCBI taxonomy): Eukaryota > Metazoa > Chordata > Aves > Psittaciformes > Psittacidae > Psittacus > Psittacus erithacus. The sequence continues at coordinate 8,837 of WYDI02039939.1, forward strand.
TAGTATCAGAACAGAATTCAGAATTTCCTTAGAGAACTGCAAAAATTAATCAGACTTTTGCATTTAAAAGCTCTTCAGTCTCACCTTTCTAAAATGTCCAGAATGGTGAAGAACATTTTTTTCCCCATTTTATATTCCATAAATATCTCTGTATGCCTTTCCTGTCTTCTTTCACACTTCCTCTCTTTCCGCCTTTTTCCATCTCTCAACCCCTCCCTCCTTCCCCCTTTTAAGAGATCAGAGGAAATTCTCTGTCAATTTCCCTTTAGTAAAATTTCAGGATGAGATTCCATGCTGTAAATTTTGGCAATTCATAATTTACTTCTCAATTTCCATAAATTGATCATTTTTTTCATAGATCACTCCTATAGCTTTTTGTCAGTTCTTGAGCTTTTATTACTCACCATTTATGGGACTTCTGTTGCTTTTTTCTTTCATTAGTATCATCAGCTTGATGATGTCTCTATCATCAGTATGCAAACTAATGATATGTGATTTCCTATATTTTATTTTCCTACAATACATTCTGGAACAGAAGCATCATGCCCTATAACTCAATGAAAATTATCTATCCCCTGAAATCATCACTTATACCCTTTGTCCTCCAGCATTATTTCATTTCTGCTGGCCTAAAAAGATTGTTGCAGAGACATGGCATTACCCTGAATGTTCTTTTTTTTCCATAAAGAGGAGCTTAATGTCATAGGTAATAATGCTAGCCTATTGCAAAAATTGTGCTTTGTACTATATTTTTTTTCCAACATCAGTATGCTTTCCCTATTTCATTTGTGCTCCTTAAATCCTGAACCAATGCCATGTCCAGAACCTATGCTCTATCAATTTCTTACAGTGTCCTTAACTAAAAACCTATATAAAGATAGACAGAATAGGGGCTTGCCCACCTGAGGGAGAAGTAATGATTAGCAAAAACCAAACCAGAAAATGTGAGAAATGGGTAAGGACTGTTTTCTGCTAATGTGGTCTAAAGTGCAGTAATGATACAATTGAACTACATCAGGAAGATAGGAAATTAATAGGAAAATGTCAAAAGTACACTTGCTGACATAAGGTGCTTCTAGCCAGTTACTGCTCTGGACTGAAAAAGGAGGGTTGATTTGGAATTTGCTCCCCTAGGAAAACTATTTTACTCTAAATGTGGCTTTTTATTGGTTTGGAAATGAAGCTTGCAGTTGAGAAAATCATAAAGAAACACAAGGGAAGAAAAGAAGCACTTGGACAGGAGGAGGAAAAGTGAGAAGTGTGTAGTATACAGTTCTTTGACACGTTACCACTTAGTCCTAGCATTTTAATGATATGTTTGCAGGAATATTTACCAGATTCCTTGAAAGGGAGCAAACTTCTAATTTACATGCCACAGCCATCTTTTTCAAGATTCAGGAATCCTGAATTTTTTTTGTACTGGATGCTGCAAACAACTTGTGTGGCAAATATTAAGATTTAATGATGCTCTAAAATTTCAGCACAAGTAGTAGAATCCTCTTTGCTACCATAATCAAGAACAAATAGCAAAGCAAATAAGTGAAAAAGTACTAGTTATTTTATCTAGTATACACTTCTATTAATTCAAAGGCCTGATAAAAGCATTTAACATTATAACTCTAATGTCAATTTTGAAGAAAATCACAAAACCCAAAACCGGCAACAATCTCTTGCATCCAAACAAATTGCTAAGTGTTGCTTTTAAACTGTAATCTGTGTGTACATGCATAAGTACTGATGTGCAGTACCTGATTTTGTGGTAGTATTGCTGCAGATTGTTTTCAGAATCTGTTTTTTAAATTTCATATCTATGTTAATGGAACCAATGCTCTAGAAATAAGGCCCAAATGTATCTTATTTTCACAGTTTATCAAATATGTCTTGTTTTAATATTGATATATGATATTTGTTTTTGAAGTGTTGCTTAGAAAACTTGTTGCTTTTATTCTTCAGCATGTGGCTTTCTTATGTCATGATTCAACCAGTCTGATCTCTTGTGAGATTTAAAGCACATAATAATGCCCCCTTCCCTTGGCAACTCCATGGAATTGGAGTTGGGAGGAGGGAAAGATGGAGATACAAAGATATTGCGGCACTACACTTCTCCAAAACTTACTTCTTAACAAACAGGGTAATTTTGTTGTTTTCAGTTTACCTACTTCGTGGTGATGCAGGGAGAAATCAGAGAACCATGACTCAAAGCTTTCAAATATGTGCCTGAAATAAGAAAATAGCCAGGAATCACATTAAAAATAGATTTAAAATATGGGCTGCAATCTATTACCATTTTCATATAAAATACAGGTGTATTTTGCAAGTGCATTGCAACTGCATTGCACAAGTAGCTTAAAAAAGGCGTGAGGTGAAGAAAATAATTTAAACTTTTGCTATATCAGTAAGTTTTGCATAAGTAAGTAGTAAATTGTTGCAATTTGAATTCAACAAGGATTCCAGCAGAAGTGGAAAGTGCTGCCTCTGACTAAAGAAAGAAGCATCAGGTTCAAAGGACCTGTAACATGAATGGAAAAACATGGAATTAAATTTCCATTTCCTTGATAAGGCAGAAAGTTAAAATATTAGGTGGATTTTGCTGATTCTTTCAGGCAATAAGAAATTGAAAACTTGTCATGAAGAACCAGAAGATTGAGCAGAACAACAAAGAAGGAAAGCCTGAAGGACTGAAGAAAGGACTGAAGAGAGGACTGAAGAGAGACTATGATTTGATTTTGATGTTCTTTTCTTTTTTAGTAAAAGCAAAGTCCACGAGCTATATAATGTGGAAGGTATTTGCAGGTCAGGCTGATTAATGCATCTCTTCAGACATATTTACAGTCAAGAATCATTAGGATAAACAGTATCCCTGGATACACAGGTAATATTGCATTTGTATAAAGATTAACTAATGAAGAAATTGTAATTATTTAGGCTTCACAGAGAAAAACAGCTTACAGATTAAGTTCCTGAAAAGAGAGTTTGGGGAGGAGTGTGAGAAAAGTGTTTAAGGCTACCATAATGTTGATATCCCAGCTTTGAAAACTAACTGCAAAGCAGGCCATCTGCCAACATAAAGACCAGTCGAAACAAGAGATAGGAACCCAAGAAATCTAACAAAACCCCCAAGAATTCTGTTCTAAATTTTAGTTCTTTCAGTAAAGTGATTGAAAAACATTGCTACAAAATTATTTGACAGACTTAACATTCCCAAAATATGACCTGAATGAGGCTAAGACCCTAGAGGCATTGCTCTTATGCACTGAAATACAAAGGGATATTCAGATCTCAAGAGCTGGTCCAAGGTCAAATGGCTTTATGACAGAGCCTTAAGACTTCTAAAAGAAGAGGCAACTCTTGTTCTGAAAAGAGTATTCACAGGTATGGATAAACGGGCAATACTGGTCCCTACTGGAAAAATGGTCTGCCATGACTCTTGTAATGCTGAATCACAACTTACTTCGTCCATGAAGAGACCATGGCTGGAGCAAGAGATGAACATGGAGCGATACTAAGGAACTCTATGTGTTTAGGCAGTAACTTTGATGTTTATTGCATATGATTAGGACAAATTAGAGGTTTTCTTCATATAATGTTGGAGACAAGCCAACAGACAGGCATGTAGAAGACTGACACTGAAATATATCATCTGCTTTATCTGCCCAGCAGAACAGGTGAAGTTGCTTCTGTCTCTTTTGATATTAATTTTGCTGAATAGCCCATTTTATTTAATCATTTATAATTCTGATGCTGTGTAAAAGGCAAAAGACACATGAATTGTGATTTTCCTGCATTTTTTACATCATGGTAGCCCTATAGAATTCACCAAATAAGTTTAGCTGTTACTGTGTTTCTGCGCTGCAATGCACATGTTAATGAATGGACACATGACTCAGACTAAATTTGAGGTAGAGAGAACTTCTGTGGATAAGCAAAGTGAAAATATCAAGTAAAAATTTATTGAAAACTTGATAAGAAGGTTTAAAATTGTGGAATTCCTTTATTGGGTTTAAAGGGTAAAGCATTGTTAGTTTCTGCAGTCATGCAGATGAGACATAGCTGGGAAACACGAGGTCATATGCATGAACTAATCCTTTCATTCTGTCATTCAGGTACCTTCTCATTGCTGTTCAGTACAGCTGCAGGTGAGGTGAATAGAGTTTAATTGTAAATCTTCTATTTGCTTTCCTTTTGAACCAGGTACAAACAAATCTTTTTTTTTTTTCCACAGATATAAAGAGATATAAATATAAGAGCATCTTTTCAAACATGAAATTGTTGATACTGAACATGGAAATTCTGAAGAATTTATTTTTGGGCATCTTGAGAACAAGGGCATATTCTCACTGTAATGCTCCAAAATTTACCATGACAATGAACAATATTCATAAAAGAAAAACCTTACTGTGTTTACTTGAGCTCTCCTCAGATCTGTTCTCTGAGGCAAACTGCAATAATTTCTTATATGTATAACAAATTTCTGCCCCATCCAGAACAATATGTGTGCACCATGCTCTCACAGGATTTACTGCACTGGGCTATGCACAACGTTGTTGGGTTCAAGCTGGCTTCCCTCTGGACAGCTGTGAGTAAAGCAAGTGCAAGCAGGCCTGGAAAGGCATGTGCAAACAGACACAGAGCCTCTTATTACAAATGCATACATCCAACCTTGAACTTCTCAGAAATGCTTTAATATTCTGTAGCCTTTATTTTGAATGAGACAGTAGTTGAAAAATACTTATTATTTGTAGAACAGAGAAAGCATCATGGGCCAAAGAGGACTTTGTAAATCATAGACAAGACCAAATGAATATTCCTTCATAACATCTTAATCTGTTCAAGTCTTAAAAATGGAAAAAAATCAGGGAGAACCTTTCTTATACAGCATAGACCTTAATTTGGGGAAAGGTGGACTGTTTCTTGAGAAACTTTGAAATACATTACTATTTCCAATAGCAAATCACATTTTAAAGTTTATGTCCAGGAGAATTAAGGGACTTGACATAACAGATATTTTTACCTAACCTATTAAAAGCATCTTTTGTTTCTTACATATTTTGGATGCATAGACGGCATATGCTGACACACAAAGTCACAAGATGTTTTGGAGCTCAGATCTCAAGGGACTGAGCGAGACTTAATCTGTTGAAAGCCTTTTTGAACTTTAATCCTACACCAGATCTAATGTAATGATTTGCTACATTTTTTTTTTCACTTTCAATCTTTGAATTATAAATTGTGTGCTTGAAATAGTGGCAATTAGAAATATTTTTACTTTTCTTTGACAAAAATAAAAAAGCAATATAATGCAAGTTGGAGATTTACATGGCTTAAACAGGACTAAAATTAAGACTTTACACCCTTTGTTGGGTTCATGTATTGTATAAGTATCCTAAGTGCACTTATCACCTTAACTTCCAACATTTGACTTTGACAGTTTTCATCGCCTTTATAAGGAATTCCCCATATTTCATGATTTACAGGTTATAGATGAGAAACTCCATCTCACAGCAGTTGAGCATCTCTGACTGCTCCCTTCTTTGATCTTTTTTCCTAATTTGTTGCTATATTCCTTTTTTTCCCAGAATTATTTACCTGGGATTATGCATCCTCTTCTGCTCATTTTCAAAACAAAGAATCAGATATTTGAGGGTCACATAGTGCTTGTTAAACACCTGTTGCCTACAGACATTTAGTTGATTATCCTGAAAATTACCCTGTCTTTATTTTGTCTTTGTTTTAGTTGCAGGAAAGATGTTGGCTTTGAACTAAGATACTGGTAAATCCATAGGTAGCTTCTAGTATTGTTTTCTCATTGTCATATTCAAAACCAAATATGGATATATTCTCTCTATTTGTGATCATGCCTGCAGTCCCCAGGAGTGTATCTCTCTCAGCTGTTTGCATAACACTGGATTATAGCTTTCAGTTCCCTCAGACACAAACACCTAACAGGCTTTTTTTCACACTTTTAGTTAAAACACTTGAATTCAGAAACCCTCAACACTTGTATTATTAACTTCAGCTACTGAAAACAATGAAACATCTATGAGGAAGATTGCATGGCTCCTTCTGGGAGCCTGAAGCCAGTCACTGTGGTACAGCTAAGCACAGGAGGAATTAGTTGAGCCAAGGCATGTATTTCATCAGTCTCAAAATTTTATTAGGTGTGTAGATTTCATTAGTTCACAGCCTGAGACAGACTTCTGGGGCCCTGATGAATTGCAGACACTGTGCCACGTGGAGGTCTGATCCCTGAGCACATTGGTAAAAACATTGCAACACATTAATTCTTATACTTCATGGCTTCAGTACTGCATAATAAAATAGGATCCAGTAAAGGGTATGCATATGCACATTAAAATAAAAAGAAAAAATTTGAAGATATGAATGTTGGCATTTCGTATTCCTTTTAACTATACAATCTCAAGGTTCTTTTAACACAGTTTTTGTTAAACTTCTCACTTTTTAAGAATTCCTTTTAAAGTTCAAGATTCTTCCTGATCCTCTAACCACTCAAATTTTCAGAAATAACAAAGATCCAACCCCAATATGATTTCCCTGTGAAAGTAACTTTTTCTATCCTGAAAAAGCAATGTATTGGTATTCTCATCCAAAATTAGATGATTATCGGAGGAGTATTGAAGCCTTAGAAGTACTGAAGAGGAATAGACTGTCCCAACTCTAATACCAGTGAACCTGATGCTCTTCAGCACACTGACACAATTCAGTAGCTGAAGTCAAGGCACTGGCAGTGTCAGACACAGTCCATCTTTCCTGATCCTCGAGTATTTCCTCCTGCTGCGGCTGAGCAAAATGCTGCTCTCTCTTGTTGCTGCACCAGCACAGGCCTATTAGGCCCTAAATTTTCACCTTCATCTCTTACCTCATTTGGCACTGCCTGGGGTAAAATACATAGCATTAAAAACAAAACAAAGCAACAACCACAACAACAATATCAGGGAATAATTTCTTAATCTAATAGCTGAAAGTTCTTCCTATTCTTAAGAAATAAATAAACGGCAGCCTTTTGAAAAGAAGTAGGCCTTGGCAGTTTTGGAACAATTGGCTGAAGTTTGATGAGTGTAAACCCATGGAAATACAATCCTGGAGTAAACATTTTGTATCATTGTTACTGTATATTTGTCAATTTGTAACCACGTACAAACCTGCACCAGAGAGACCCTGCATCCTCCCATGGGGGAGATGAAGTACCTAAGGAGCTAAGCAAAGTCCTTTAGATTCCTGTATTGGGTGTGTTTCTGTATCACTGTTATATCTCCAATGTAAGAAAATAAAAGAATTTCCCCTTGTAGTTAATTTCTTTTTTAATCTGTAGAACGTAGGTTTCATTATGCATCTAATGCCTTTCATACTAGAAGAATAGTACAATGACCCTTAATGATAAAATAAGGGTCTTTCTGGTGAGAATGATACATGTAGTATTCCTTTAGAAGTAACAGACTTGTTTCATTGAAGAACTTAGTCCTGATTACAAAGTCCAAGAGTTGTTCAGGATCTCTACGGCCGTATTCATGCTAACAATATCCTCAAATGCTAAAAAATTCAAGTGATAACCCATTAAAAATTACTGATGTTTCCTTGTCACAAACCGCTTACTACCATTGTTTCCCCCAAATTACCTCCCTTTTGCTTGCAGTGACCTCCAGAAAATATTTTTTTTTCTGTACACAGTTATATAGTAAAAGGGGAATTCTGACTATTATCATCATATGCTAAAAAAAGGCCTTGTAAAGTGTGTATAGGCTGACATTTTTCTGTTCTTAAGGTAGTCATTTATACCTTTGAGCAAACACGAAATGAAAACTTTAGCTATTCTATGTGAAAGGAATGAAAAATAAGATCCATACTTGTATTTTCAAGAACCAATGGACTCACAGCACACTGTTTTAAAGATTTTACTACAAATAATTACTATAAATGCTATAAATATTGACAACTACTCAGCAACGCCTATAGCCTAAAGTAGCATGACCTAGTTCTAGAAATTGCTTTTATACACAAGTTAAGTCACTGTCATCCAAATGTGCCTGAAGCTGAGTGTGCAGATGTGCTTTGTATAATTTATTCAAAAATGAGGATGTTTACGTGTGTACACATGCATACATACACTCACACATGCATGTATACGTGCATATCTGTATCTATCTGTAGATGAAAAACAAGGACTTTCAAGGAGGTAATTCAGAGTACGAACTGAGAGCACTTCCTATCGCTGATATTGAAAACCTATTTCATTTTCCTGGCAGGGCCTAATATATCACCTGGAGTGCAGCTCCATATCCTCAGCTCTACCAAAACCTGAAAACTATTGGCAAGAGGGCTTACCTGAACTAAGGTATTGCTTTTCTAAGGATTGTGCTTCTAAGCCTAATGTCACCATCTGTGATTATTCAGTTATTTAGGGAGGACCCCAGAGCTCAAAGGCACTGCAAAGGGCAGGAATAATTATTTTCTGTCTGCTTAATCTTTACTGAGTCAAACTTTCAAAGTGAAAGAAATGCGCATAAGCCCCATTACCCTTAGTGTCCTCTTTGTCTCCATGTGCGTCTGCACATATTGACCCAGTGCAATGACAAATTAATGGTGATATTAAATGAGGTATTAAATTTAATTTTCTTTACTTGATGCAGCAAAAGTTCCCTTTCCAAATTGCCTTTCTTTAATTTTTGCTTCATGATTGCCATTTTTCATTCTCTGATTTTTATCCATGCTAGACTAGGCCAGTGACCTAAAACTGACAATTGAGGTGTGAAATGCTAATCAGCATTAGTGTAAAATCTTCCCGTGCATTATTTACATTAATTATTTTCTGTCTCAGGGATTTTCCTGCTTCCTCCTAAATCAGTTCAAACAAAACAAACGAAATGGCTTATTTTGACTCAAAATGCTTATTACAGTCCTTCCAACTGATCAAATATACCTATAATTGCTTATTCCTGGTATTACAAAGATTAGAATCATAGAATTATGATTCAGACCTAGAACCTCTTATTATAAGTTTGGAGGGGGTTTTTTTAGAAATTATGTCAGTTTCAACAAAAATGTTCTTAGAATAGTTTCTTAGCTTTAGGAAAATCACCCTTGTGATAGCATGATTCTAATTCACCTGGATGTTTTGTACCCTCAGTTCCTAGCAATGGAAATATTTACTGAAACTACTCAGTTCATCACAACACATGCCAAAGTCCCAGATGCTCAAGTCTAGGGTATACACACTGTTCTTATCATATAAGCTCTCTAACTTTGACCATGCCCTTTGCCTTCGAATATGTTTAAATCGCAGCACGATCTTGCAAATATTCAGTGCTTCACTATAGCATAAAACTTTATCTCCAGGAACTCAGTATGTCTGAGTCAGTAGACATAGGTAGTGGAATATTTTTATTTCATATAACTCAGGCTGAATGCTGCTTGCTTCTGACTGTGATACTGGCTTCTAGTCATCTCATCTCATTTTATGTAAAAGCATAGTGCTGAAGCATTCTTTATGGAAGTGTGCAATTTATTTTAAATGAACAGTATTTTAATAGATCTACATTTATTTTACCAAATACCAGTGAAATGCAGCAGATTATATGCACCTATCTGCTGAAATAAAATAAACCAAAGCATTAAATAAAGGGAAGATGTTTCAAGGACAATATTAAAATGTATTTGTGGAACATCAATCATTCAGTGCTGTAAACAAAAAAATCCACTTATTCTTTGATCTTGTAAATCCAGAAATTATTACAGTGCTCTTGGTCTGTTAATTCTCTTGCATGTCATTCACATATACAGGAGTTTCCATATAGCATCTGTGAACAGAGTTTAAACTTCAGGGCACATTTCAACTAGAAATAGCAAAGGTATCAGGGGTAAGTCAGGAGTGAGTTGTGCCCTTGGCAGAAGAAGCCACTGCTAGCTGTCTGACGGTATTGTCATCTTGCCAGAGTTTGTCCTGCAAGACAAGAGTAGGGGAGTGTCCTTGCTGGCTGTCAGGGTGTTAGGAAAAGTGTGTAGCCCAACCATTCCTTAGGAAACAACAGTGACTAAAAGAGGATTGCAGTGTGCTAGAGGCTGGTCTCTGTTCCTTCCCCCCAAAGATAAAGATACAGCTGCTGGGGAGAGGTGGAAAATGAAAGAGCTGTATTCTGCAAGAACTGCATGGCTGTGTTAGGGAACTTTTAAGATCAGATGACATCTAAAAGTTTCAGCTTAAGAGGGAAACATTTTAAAGTATTTTGATGAGCAAAACTATGTAGCCTCTGGGACTAACATATTTACTGCCATACACATCTCTCTTTGTGGGAGATAGCTTTCCTGTCTCTTTCTCATTCCTCCCTGCTGATCTGAATCAGCACTCTCATAACAGCTTTATCCTCACGGTACTGGGATAAAATCTCTTTTTTTTTTTTTTTCCCTGTTGTAAATTGATATACAGGAGGCCAGATGAATGTTTTGAATATGAAAATATGTATATTGACAGTTTAATGGTTACAGCATTCTTCCTTAGTCGGACACAGTATTGTACTACACTTGACTGCTGCTTCTTCACAGCACCAATGTTACCTTCTGCTTTTCAAACGTGACTGTATGTAGAAGTCAGCAAAAGTTGACAATGTTCTATTTAATTAAATATTCTATTTTGGGCAACTTGACTATCTGAGGTTTTAATGGGTCACTTTGCAAGCACTGCTCTCCTCAGCCATATGATGGTCAGCTTACATATTCACTTTTTGGGCAATTTTCCCATACATGAGGTCTATTCATGAACTGGACAAACTGTCTGAAGACAATAAACCACAGTTAATTAAGAACATGTACAAAGTGCAAGATGTCTTAATAAAAAGAAGAGTTAAATGAATAAGGTGGATAACAGGCTGACTAGTAATCAACAGTGTCATGTTGTTTCCACAGAAAAAAAACCTTAGTCTGTCTAAAGTGTGTCTGGAAAAAAAGGAGTATGAAGAAAGATAGAAAGACCTGGAGCCGTTTAATTTAGAGGACAGTGCACAAAGACAAGATGTAGCAACAGTCTTCAATTATGTAAAACCCTGGTTGATTCAAGTTCAAAGGCAATAGACTTTTTCCAAAGGATAAGAGAGGAAGTAACAAACTTCATTTGCAGCAAAGATCCAGACTGGATGACTGAAAGTGTGAGGATAAACAGAATTCATTGCCTAAGAAAGCAATGGAGACTACATCATCGGAGATTTTACAGAAAAGATTAAAAATTATCTATCAGAAATATCTGACAATTAGTTGGCTAGAAATCTTCTGAAGATCTTTCTGGGTTTACCCAGAGTTTCTGATTTAGAAATGTTAGATTCAGGGAGACATTCTAGAACACACACCACAGAAAAAGCAATGTCCCTTCTACCCCAAATTTTGTCCTCTGTGAAAACTGAAAAAAAAAAAATAAAGAAAGAAAAGGGCAACATAGACTTTTCTTTCTGCACAGCAGAGCAATAAGGACTGCTCTATTCAGAGCAGTGATTGCCTTTCACAGTACAGTTTTCTTAGGAATTTCATCAAAGCAGATGCAAAATATGAAGACAATCCCAACATTCTGATAGAGAAAACCCCAAAACTTTAGAGTTAACCCTGAAGATCAATTAAGACATTTATTCATGCATAAAAATTTCACTTCGGGAGAAGAATGCTGATAGATGAGAACAGATCCATCCAGCTACTAGCTCATCTTTAAAAAATTTTCTCCTAGCTATTACATATTAAAAAGATGTTAATCCAAAGCTCAGTCTGCTCAGTCTCTCAAGCAGACCTTTAAAATCCCACCCGTGCTACAGGAAGCTACCCTCACTTTCAGGTGAATCTTATTAAAGGGGAGGTAGAGAACATCTTTCAGGTATAAGGAGTTTACTGCTAAACAGGTCAGTTGTTCTCTTAGGAAATGCAAAGGTAAGATTATTAAGGTTAAAAAAAACCCCAAAAAACCAAAAACAAACAACCAAAAGGGGGGTGGGGAGAAGGTAAAAAAATCCAAACACAAACAAATGCAAAGACAAACAAAACAATCTTCAGTGTTTTGTTCTCCTTAAATTTTGACACTGTGAGAATATTTTGTTGGTTTTGTGATGACTTAAAGTTGCATTAATGTATTCAGACAGAAATAATGAAAGAAAAGCTGCTATATGCTCTGTACAGATATACGTATTCTAAAACTCATTTTATTACTTTTCATCCTCAGGATATTTTACTAACTAATTCAATATTTGTTGTAGAAAAAAAAAAGCTACATATGTTGAAGTGTAAATGGTGAAGTTTAATAAAACAAACTGTAACTCTAAGATCTCTGGAAACAAGGAATGTTCCTAAAAGGGTTTGAGGGGAAAGGTGACTCCTCTTTGTAGGTCCTGAAGTAAAGTTTCACTGAAGAAAATGATCCTATCTTATTCTATATAAGGTGAGAATAATGCCATCTTTATCTGTGAAATTTAAAAATCTGAAATGTAATGTATATGCCACAGTGCTGCGTATTGTTTAGCTTGGACATGCTATTGTGGATGTCCAAAGCTCAGAGAAAGCTTCAGGAGAATTTTCCCTCCTTCTGACCTCACAGGGAATTTTTTAAGGAAAAGGACTAACAAACATTCTTCAGTCTGAAAGGGCAGGCAAAATATTTGGGGTGTATACTTTCACTTTTTTTTTTATAGTCTTAAGACATGTGGTATAGAAGAAGGTTATCACACAGAACAATGCTTATTCACTCAGGCTATTACCTGTGGTTTCAAAAGCCCACACATGTGCAAGCACACTGCCCATCACATGCTGAACTGATAGCAATAATGAGCCTGGGCTGCCCTAGAGGTGTCTGACATGCAAAAAATTCTGGTCTGAGACTTTCAGAGGCTCACTCATAACAGGGTGTGAACAGGGGGATACCATTTTTCAAGCCAGAAGTTTCTCCCGGGGAAAAATACTGTGATGCAACCGAGAGGGGCTGCTTGCCTAGAAAGTGAATTGCTGAAATCCCTTAGTGAAGGTCCACTTCCCCTTCTGACAGACTATGTACAGCTGAAAAAGGCATTATCTGACAATCAATAGTTGATGTTCACAGCCTTTTATCAGCCAGGGTTATCCAGATCAAGTGCAGCTTTCCTAATGATGGGAAAGATTTAGCACCTTTCCCATCAAGTTACTGACTCAGCTGAGGTGGGGAAGACATGCCACAGCAAATACAGGGACTTCTCATATGGAAAAGACAAGAGGCAATGGGCACAAGTTACTTCTGGGGAAATTCCAATTGGATACAAGAAAAGAGTTTTTCCCAGTGAGAATGATCAGCCGTTAGGATAATCTACTCAGGAAAGTGGAGGATTTCCCTACATTGGACACTCTTAAGAGTCAGCTGGACAGGATGTTGGGCCATCTCATTTAGGTCATGCTTGCCAAGAAAGATTGGACCAGATGGTCCTTGAGGTCCCTGCCAATGTGGTATTCCTGGAAAACTCTATGGGATGGAGCCAATTCCCAGAGCCTAGTGAATGCAGCTTAGGGTAGGGTAAGGGTCCAGTTTATGAAGATAACTGATGGGAGTGGTAGCTTGGCTTTTCCTTCAAAGAGAAGAGCCTCTCCAAAGGGGCTGAAGAGCTTGCTTGCTTCTGGCATCAAGAAAGGTTCTTTCCTTATCTAGACTGCCTTATTTTCCTTTAATATTATTCAAAACAAAACCCATCTAAAAGAGAAACTGCTGATGCTGGAACAGTTTGTTTACTTACCCTGGGGAATGAAGAGGCTATAATATGTAATAAATGTATGTTAGGGTCCCTTTTGCTAGTAGAAAAAGTAAGATGCTTATAATAATGGTTGTTTTTTCCCTATAGGTATGAGTGAATGAAATGAAAAGTTTAATGATATCATCTTGTTACTCTGTTGCCTATAGACTGTAAGCCTTGGATTCATAATTGCATTAAGAACCATGGCTTATGGTGATCATTAACAAGGAAAATTTCACACTAGAGATTCATTGTACTAAAGACCATTTAAATTACAGTATACATATGCACATTACAGATATTATGATTCATTTCTGGAAGGCTTTAAGATGCTATAGTTAGAAGAAATTATCTTGCATATTTCAATATAAAACCTGGAAAAATATAATTTACTGTTTGTAGTATTTGACTTCTTTCACTGTAAAAATCTGTCTTTTTCCCGTCACTCCCAGCTCTAATTGCTCTGCAGTTTTCCAGTGACCGACAATAAAATGTTATCGAGGTAGACATTAATATTTTTTTGCTCAGCGGAGCAATATTCCTCCTCAGCTATTTGAGCAAAATAACAAGAACCGATGTCAAAAATGGATACAGTATCACTGAAGGTGCCAGGAAAAGAACAAAAGGTTTAAAACAGGAAAGCACAATATTCTACTCCAGCCTGCTATGCTGAACATCTTTATTTAGCATTTTTACTGTAGAAAGCTTACAGAAGAAATACAAACAAGAATAGAGGATAACAGCATTGAAGGAACAATGTATACACCCCACCTCTTTTGGGCATGAAATAGACTGAAGAGTTGATAAGACATAATTAGGAGCCCATTTTGCAGTTATGCATTCATATGAGAGAAGACTGCAGATCATGGGTCTACCAAACAATTAGTTTTTCTTAAGCACGCACCTAATTAAATTGCAAGATACAGCAACTTTTATTCTTTCCCTAATGTGCTACTTAAAGGGTCAAGGAATAGGGCTTCAGATAGATCCTCCTTTTAGGAAATAAATGCATTCCTCTTTTCCTGAGCATTACACAAATTTACTAATTAGTCAGGACAGATAATTGCTTTTGTTCATTTTGAGAGAGCCTGTTACTGGCTGAACCCAGGACATGGTGGCATTTTGTGTGTGGGTGCATCGGTGCTGTTACTCTTTTGTTTTGATTTTTGATGCTTTATTATCTCTAATAATTGCCCCTTAACAGTCTTTGCCTGGGCAGCTGTTCACCTGTACATGAGTGCTACATCAAAGGAACTGAAAACATAATCTGTGGGGAATAAAAATGGTGTGGAATCCTGGCTTTCTGATAAATAACTCTAAATAATGTATATTAAAAAGAAAATGTTCAATGGATGCTTCTGGTGCACCAGAATAGGTTTGGCCAGAGAGAGAACCAGGAGAGAACCCCAGCTTTATCCTCTGGAATTTAGTCTGAACACCAAAGCCAGTTTGAAATAAAGGCAAGGATGGAGC
The DNA here is from genome assembly GCA_009867235.2 of Psittacus erithacus. Taxonomy (NCBI): domain Eukaryota; kingdom Metazoa; phylum Chordata; class Aves; order Psittaciformes; family Psittacidae; genus Psittacus; species Psittacus erithacus. The sequence goes on from WYDI02039939.1 coordinate 24,043, forward strand.
ACTGAGCACTGTGTCTCAAGATGCAGATATGGATTAAGAAAATCTTATAAAAATAGACCTGAATTTTCTTATCCCAGCAGTGGGTCAGCTTCAAACTGCCTTTAGGGGAATGTATAGCCTTATCTCTTAAAGTTTTTCAACACTCTATAACAATGTGTAGCAAGTTCAGACAAAAGTAAAGCAGAATTAGCATTTGCTTCCTGACTTCTATATTGATTTGTGTACATCAAATGAACAGTCCTATTCAGATAATTGTGTGATATAGTTTATTTTGCTGTGCTGTTGTTTCACAATTCAAAATATATGTAAATTAGAGAAAAATAAAATGGTCTTTACTTGACCTTTATTACAAGAGGAAATAATGTGTCTAACATTTTCAGCAAATAGGAGGCTGCTAAGTCATAATCTTGGTACTGAATTTGTCTCCATCTAGGTATGTGTGTAAAAACTTGATTGCTTCTGATGTTACATCTTGTGGGGGCCACCATACTGAGAGTAGAATTTGAAGTTCAGGTTTACAGTTCACACTCTCTGCTATTTTAGGGTTACGATAACACATGCAGGTAGGGTTTCCAATATTCTAGACAATTCCTGTTTCAAAAGCAGTCCCAATAATTAACCAAAATTCTAGGGCATATGTTCAATTGCATTGGAAGGACAGATTTATTTTTTAATGGATGTTCATCTGTAAATATTGTCATTTTGACTGTGTTTTGGGGATCCTGCGTTCTTTCACTTGGTTACACTGGACAGCACTGTGCGCAGATATGTTTTAAGGACCAACGTATAGATTCATTTTGGATGGGTGCCAGCTATTTCTGTGTCTTTCTGCAGGCTGATCAGCTCTTACTGATGCTTCATGTCATCCCACTCACTACTGCTGCAGTTGTTCAGTATCACCCTTTTCATCTTGAGTCTAGTCAGCTAGCTGCATGATGCATTTCTTTCCTCAAGACATCTAGGTGTGTATAACATTGATTTTTCTTTTTTAAACAGATTTTTTTCCCCTTCTTCATGCTGAACTAACTCCTAAAGAAAAAATAGATGAACTGCATGAAGACTCAGATTACTTTACTCTTTTCTCCCTAGGAATTATTTATGAGCACACAGCTGCTATACTGTTCATAGCAAAGTTCATAGTAAAAGACATGAAAGTTGAAGGTAGGGAAATGTGGAAAAAAAATATGCAAAATGTTATGAGATATTACCAACACAAGTAAACTGTTTTGAGTACCCTCTTCAATCTGTTTCTAGTCAGAATCCATGGACTTTAAAGCTTATCTAATTATTCACAGAAATTTCATAAAAATTTTCATTTAAATATATATTTCCATTCAAATCTATGCAGAAATGCAGCAGATCATTTGGATTTGCTTTCATTTATTCTTTGAATAAGAAATTAATTTTCTCAACATTTGCAGGCTTATTCATCAGTCTTAATTCAAATTACTAGAAATGTTAGATCCTTTGAAGAAATGTGGTATCTGGATTACTCATTTCCCTGACCTAACTGAATAATTCTGACACTTCACACATTTTGTATAGAGAGTTAACTTTAATCCCTTGAAAAGGTTATTTGGACAAAAGCAGGAACCAATTAACCTACATTATTAACACCTCTATCTTGCTATTCATACAGGTTATGAATAGACTCATTAAGAAAGCTGATAAAACAGACATAGGATTACTGTGACTATGTTCCATGCAACTCAAGCTGCTGCTATTTTTTTATACGAGTTTATAATTCTGTTACAATAATAACTTGGTGGCTTGATAAAATTATTATATCTACAGATGCACATGTACTGAGGGTTTCTGTTGCAGGATTACCTGCTCAGCTCTCACTACTCTGTGAGGGCTCCAGAAGTGCATCCTCCTGAAAGATTCTCGAGGCTTTAATCTCTCAGTTCTGCCTTAAATGCGAAGGGCATCAGGAATACTTGACAAAGAGCACAAGATGGAGACCCAAAGGCGTAAGGACTCTGGCACAGAATCTTCTGTGAGGCAGCCACTATGTGAGATGCTGATCCTGTTAATACAGCACTCTTAAGTTTGTGAGTTCATACAGAACGGTGCCAGAAACACTGCGCTGCAATGCTTTAGCTTTACCCAAGCAACCCAAAGATTTCCAAGCTGTGTTTTCATCTGAGTTCTCTAGCTACTGCTGAAGCTGTACTGTTCCACTGAATTTACCCTTAAAACATGTTTATTGTATGCATGTAAGTTTACTTCCAAATATATTTCAGCTGCCGAAACTGTCATGCAATTGCATTCTGTAGCAATCCATTCATAAGCATGGTACTTGTAATATAAAATATATGCAATTTTTTTAAAAACCTATTCTCAGGTATATGATGTAAAATACTCTTTGTGTATTCATAGGACAAGACTTTTGATTATCTTCAGATCAAGTACTGTGTTTGCAATAAATGTGAGTCAATGTGTAATGTATGTCTGAGATACACAACTGTTATTCTGACCTATGATAATGTTTCAGGGAAGGAGGGTGAAAGGGTGGAAAAAATGCAAAGATTTATCAAGATTCTTCGATCAAATCATATAAATCTTATTATTTTTTTGGCGTTTGCATCAATACTAATGAAAATGTATTAGTGCAAGCTCCTAAATAAAATGTATTCTGCTTTTGCAAAGCTTTACCTTCTCAGCCCCACCCCACCCCCAATAATTAAATAAATAAATTACCTTTTATATGCAAATTTTTTCACAGTATTAAAATATATCACCTTCATGCTTCAGTGGAAGACTCTCCAGAAGAGAAATGTGTTTTCAGGGCACTTGCTAAGGGCACTTGCTAAGACCAGCTCTGCTGAACTCTGAGCAAAACTTTAACTGAAGATAACCATGCAGTAGAGTTACAAAAGAAATGGTATTGCGGTAATCAACTGCTATGGAAACAGTAGAATTGAGTGTACTGAGAATACATTTTTACAGTATTTACATCTGTATTTATAATCCGTGGTGCTGTTTGGTGTATTAAATATGTAGGGCAACTTTGTTCTTCCAGAGAACCAAATGCAAAATTTTTGGAAGTAGTCTGGCAATTAATATAATCAAACTAGCACAATATGAACAAACCATAAGATTAATTCCTGTCAGTCTTCTCAGACTATATACAGTACTATAGGTACAAATGGAATTTCATACCAAATTTGGCTACACAGATGTGGCACCCCAGTCTACAGCTGTCTCTGAGTGCTTTGTAAAACAAAGTCAGATGGTACATCCTGTCTTCAGATCGCACTTCCAAGTTTTCCCTTTTCATACACAACAGTAACCTTAGCAATGAGACTTTTTTTCTAATACTAGATAGCTTAATGCATTAGTGCAGCTTTTGCTTTAAGCAGAATCAAAATTCCTTGAGACAGATTTTCCAAAATTATCCCATCTTCACATTAAAGGGGAGACTGGTTCTTTGAGGTTATTGTCAATGCGAACTAGTACAGTAATGAAGGAGGAGGCTGATACATGCCTGACCTTTCCACAATATGTTTTAGAGCTAAACAAGCCTTTTCTTTCTCCACCTCCAGTATTATTCATTCATTTTTTTAAATGTGTATATATGGCTTTCCAATTCCCTGAAAAATGAAAAAAAAGAGGCAGCAGATTTATGCTTGGGCAACCTACCAAAGCAGTATTACTCATCTTGTTTTTCATAGCAGTTAAAGGTGACCTGTGAAATTGCAACAGTTTAAAAAAGAAAAACAAAGCATCATGCATCATGCACATATGGATGAGGTCATTATTCTTCTCTCCTCATGTAACTGGTAAGGAACCCTTGCCTGCATATTTGGGTGCTGTCTCATGACTGCTCCTGTCAACACCAGCTGCTGGGCTCTGGGTCATGTTCTTTTGTTTAATTGTTTAAGTTCAAAAACTTGTAATCTCAAAAGTAAAATCATGACTCTATGAAACAGTATCATCTTGTTTATTCAACAGCAAAGTGCTTTATAATTCTATCTAAATGGAAAAACTGTAGCACATTAAAAACTGGTCCATAGGGGTTTTCTGGGGGGGGTTGTTTTTGGACTGCGGTGGTGTGCTGCTTGTTTTTCAAAGTTAGTGATCATTTGTTACATGAAAATTGAAAAACAGTAATAACATAGACATGGAACAGCTTGCACAGAATTTTGTACCTTCAAAATAGTTCTTTGAAAGGATAAGTAGTCTTGCACAGTCTTATATAGAACACGTAAACTTTATCAAGATTAAATATATTTGGAAAGTAATGTACACAGCTTATTTTATGACCATTTAATGTTTGTTCCTTTCACAAGATGAAGAAAATAAATTTTTACACAATTCACTTCTGCTGTCAGTGCTACAGAAAACAGGAAAATAAACTTGGATCTCAATAGACAACCTAATTATGTTATCAGTGTTTCTTTACAAACAAACCTGCTTTGAAGTCTGTCCAATTTAAATTCCTATTTGCATCCTGAAAAGGCAGTGTCACTACAGGAATTCCGCATATGGCAGGGAAAGAGGTAGTAGAGTTAGGATTAGGCTTTGATTTCAAAATACTGCACTCAGTATTTAAGCCTCATCAAATGAAAATAAACCAGAGGACTTCATTCTAACCTGTTTGTGGATATTGAAGAATTGTTACGCAGTTCAGCACTTTGGCAAAAGCAGGAGTCTCTGCTTAAATAAAGCCCAGAGAATCAAATAGGTCCCCTGGCTTCAGAGAAAAATGTATTGTAAGACCATATAAAGAAATGTTTACTGGGGCTCTCCGGCCCTGCTTTTGCATGCAGTTGGGGATCTCTACAGCAGCGAGGAGGTACCAGAGGCAGCTCCCAGATGGAGTTTTATGAACGCCAACTTTATTCTGCTCCCTCTTCCTCCCCTCCAAAGCTGTGTTTAGTTGCTCCTGTAGTGTTTATGATTCTTACTGTTGTGGCTCATACTGAACATCAAGATGAACTAGTAAGTTGTAGCCTTTTGATATAAAGGGAGATGTGAACATCTGGTTCTGCTCACCTTATTCAGCAGTCTGCAAAATGAGAAAGAGAAGGGATTTCTAATTTTCTTCTGAGTTAAGAAGAGGCCTATTTAAGCCTAAAGCTGAAATGGTTTGCAGAATAAAAGCATACCAATGGGTTGCAAGCACATATGCTACGAATTTACTTCACAAGAGGTTTGTTATTTCACAGGTGCATTTTGCATATCAAGTTTCCATATGGAAAAAAAGACAAAGAAAGGGGCAAATAATTAACTCTATTCCTTGCTCCTTCCAAAGGCATATTCTGAGGCAACTTGGGAAGTTCATTATAAGACTGCCTCTTCTGTCCTTGCTGGAGTAGCACTTTACATCTCATACAAGGAGATTGAGCTTGTCATTTGTGACAGGAGAGCCATCTGCAACAGCTTCTACACCCTCTGTTTTTGCCCCTAGCTTCACTAGCTCAGATAGAGTCTACTTTTATTTCCATCACTACAGGCACAACTGTGATACCAAGATTTTTCCCTAAACCTGAGACTTTGAAGTGAATAAATTTTGTTTATAACTCCCAACAGAGCATTCTTCTCAGGGAAGCAGATTCTTTTAGAGCGAAGTGCATGGGGTTGCATCACAGCTTATCCAAGCTATTGCTTCAGGCCGTCTGCAGACTCTGGAAGACAACGCAGAGTTGTCTCATTATGCTGTCAAACTTTCCTTGATGTCCCTGAAGAACAGAAGACTACCGACTAACTAAAGTATAGATCCATGGCGTATTTATTTAGTTAGTTCTTTTATGAGCACCTTTACAGCATGAAAACTTGCATGACACTCTATAACGTCTTCAGGTCGTCTAATTCTTTTGGCATGCTACCAGCTGTTGGCTAGGAGTCTGTGAAGGCCTGCTGTCAGCTGGTAATAAACACTGGAAATAGTGTCTCCCAGAGAGACTTGTGAGGAATTTAGACCTTCTGAATATGGCTACCAGTGCTGACACTATAATGCAGGATTTTGCAGGCATGTACCATTTTTCAGACTCTGGTTTTATTATTTTATGTAGTCTAGAATATCTCAGTAAATCTCTTTCATCTTTTCTCTTTAAACCCCTTAAAAGGTAAAACTTTCTCAGCCATCAGCTTTCTATTAGGAAAGAAATCCTCTTAAATATATGCCTGAGTTCAAGATTTGTTTTGTGTGAATTTTGATCCTTAAATTTCAAGCTCAAAGATTTAACCTATAGGCCCATTTTTGTGTTTTCTGAGGCACAGAAATGGTCCCCTGCCAAGTAGGAAATAACAAAATCTTTTGAGTGCAGAAAAGAAAGTATAGGAAAAAAAATAGGAAAAAAAATAGTGATTGTTGATTCCTTTTCTGAATGAAAACAATATATTAATTCTTATACCCTTTCTGTGCCCTGTATATCAAATATTTTTCACATTAAAAATTATTGTCTATATCTTCTCTTTCTCTCACTTTCCTGCAATTGTGACTTGCAAGCAGTAGTTTTTCCATTTGGTGGGCCATAACTGCCTATCACAGATATTTACTGGGGTGCTAACTCGTGTGTAACCATGCAATTAAAGCATATAGTGTGGCTAGCAGGACTAGGGAAGGGATTGTTCCCCTGTACTTGGTGTTGATGAGGCTACAGCTTGAATAATGTATTCACTTCTAGGCCCCTCATGACAAGAAAGACATTGAGCAGCTGGAGCGTGTCCAAAGAAGGGTAATGAAGCTGGTGAATGGTCTAGAGCACAAGTTCTGTGAGTAGTGGCTGAGGGAACTGGGGCTGTTTAGCCTGGAGAAAAGGAGGATCAAGGGACCTTATCACTCTCTACAACTACCTGAAAGGAGGTTGTAGTGAGATGGGCGTTGGTCTCTTCTCCCAAGTAACAAGCAATAGGATAAGAAGAAATGGACTCAAGTTGTGCCAGGGGAAGTTTAGATTGGATATAAGGAAAAATTTCTTTCCCAAAAGGGTCATGGAGCATTGGAAGAGGCTCCCCAGTGAAGTGGTAGAGCCATCATCCCCAAAGCTATTTAAAAGACATGCAGATATGGTGCTCAGGAATATGGTTTAGTGGTAGACTTGACAGTGCTAGGTTGACAGTTGGACTCAATGATCTCAAAGGTCTTTTCCAACATAAATGGTTTTACAGTAGTACTTATATAGCTGGCCTTGCAGCCCTTCTTTTCATTTTAATGGCACCACAGGATAAAATTGATATTACACTAATTTCCTGTTAGGCATGTGGAAACTTCTGGATGGTCAACATAGCACTATGAACTTAATTTGGGTGTTATTGGGTTAGTAATGACTTCAAGCTTTGTTCCTGTAATGAGCTTACTTAAGGTAAATAAAGCTACTTTTTTTTCCATAACCTAGAATAAGACTATTTAAAGAGTCCATTTAAGCCAAGACCTCCAAAATATGACCTCAGGCTTCCTATATATTATATGGATCTATTTTATATTCAGTGAAGTACTTGACAGGTTATTAATAGCATTCTGTGGAAAGCTGAGTCGGATACTGTCTCATATTGTTTGACTTTAGCTACTTCTTTCAGTTGCCAAGGCATACAAATAAGAGAATTTTCAGAGGACTTTTTCTTCTAGATATGTCCTAAAAAGAAAAGCTAAAATGCAGCCAGAAAATACAGAAGGAGGAGAAATGCTGAATTATGTTAGGATTATGAGCATGGGAAAACTCACGACTATGGATGATCGCTGTAGTGTGGTTTGGGTCATGTGTTTTCTTTAGCATGGGGATTTTTTGGGGGGTTAGTTTTATGAGGATTTTTTAAGTGTTAACTGAACTCTCTGGAGAACAGAAAGAAATAAAAAACCCTAGTTAATTTTTCCTTTCCTTTTCTTTCAAGATACTAACACATGTTCAGGGTAAAAAAAAAAAACCAACAAACAAGACATAGTCGTCCTGTGCACTTGGTGCATAGCCTTGCCTAAAGTAGGTTCAGTATGGATGAGCACAATCATAGAATCAATCCTTTTAGTGATGTTAAGCACTATTGGATAAATTAGTTCATCTTTAACTACATCTGTTTTTAACTTCTCTCCTCATACTTTTAACCCATTTTCTAAAGGAAACCAGAATTAGACATTTACACTGTTGGTCTCTGATTTCTTTTCCTTCCTTCCCTTTTTTCCCCACTTTGCAACTATTGACAAATTTGCCATATGTTCAACCGGATGGTACAGATTCCAAAGATGATACATTTTTATAGCTATTAGGAGAGTGTAGTTAAAAAGAAGAGAGAGAACAAGACATCATTAGCATCTTTTTTAAGGAAGTGGCTGCAGTGAGTGCTTACCTCCATAAGTCAGGGAAGTAACCAGGCTCAGAGGATTTTTATTTTTATTTAGTGAATCACATAAGTCAATGTTCTCTAATGATGATGAAATATATGTGGAATTAGGAGTTGGCTGTGTACTGTATGTGCCTAGAGCTCACTCAAGTTATTCAACTCTTCTGCTTGTACCTTCCCTAACTCTCTGTCTTGACTGAGCTTTGGAAACCTGCCATATCAAGTTCTACTAAGACACGTTGGAACTGTGAAGTTACTGAAATTAACATATAATAAAAACCTTTTTACATCTCAAAGCTTAAAGTTGACAATTTTTGTAGGCAGCACCTTTTGAAGCTGGTTAAAGGACAGGAGTTTATTAGCCAAATGTTAACCAGTTGGAAGGTGGGTTGCTGGACATCTGATACTTCAAGTTTTCCAGTAGACTGCAGCCTGTTTGTACTTCACCAAAGATCTCGAGCAGGCTGTTAAATTTACCCTACCTTTTTTAGTGGCTAGCAATGTTTTAGAGAGACCTATAAGCCCTAAAGCAAGAATCTGGGGGAGGAATGGTAGTTATTAGTTTCCATTCTGAGGTGTGGGTTCACAATTATACATGATCCATCTTAGCCAACACTATTAGAAGTCAGTTTTCATGATAAAATATATGAACTAATTTTTTATGCTACACAAGTTTGTAAACACATGAACTGCAGTAATATCTTGTTTGTGTTTCACTTGTGTCTATTGGTACTCTTTTACTTAGCAATTAATTTCTTTGTTGTGATGTACTATACCATGAAGAAGTTCTTTACTGTGATGGTGGTGAGGCACTAGAACAGGTTGCCAAGGGAAGCTGTGCATGTCTCATCCCTGGAAGTGCTCCCTGAAAGGCCAGGCTGGACAGAGCTTTGAGCAGTCTGATTTAGTGGAAGATGTCCCCTCCCATGGCAGGAAGGGTAGAAATGGATGATTTTAAGGTCCCTTCCAACCCAAACCATTCTATGATTCTATCATTCCATTACTTACTGTAATGCACTGTATACCCAGATATTAAGAAATACAACAGTGAATGCTGAGAAGATAATTTCAGAAATTCTTTAATACACATACAAAAAAAAAACAAAAAACAAAAAAACAAAAAAACAAAAGGCATGGTTTATTTTTAAAATTTCTGCAAAACTTCCCTTGGATCATTTCTTGACAGGCCAGGCTCACCCCTACTAATCAAAACTGTACCACAAATTCTGGGACCACTTTAAATGAGCTGATTTGACTATCACAGCTTTAGATGTAGGTGGAACAACCATTTTAATCAGTTGGGCACTTACAATAATAGTTCTATACTATTACTTAAACTGTCAAGGAAAACTCAGCCACTCCAGAGTTCAGGTAATGTTTGCAAGTTCTTCAGCTTAGGTTGTTCTTCATGTAAAATAGCTCATGTTTAATTCCCCATGAAATAAAATTTTACTATTATGGTTGGCTGTGATGAGACTGCAAGGAGAACTGGGGGGTGAAAGGAATGAAATTCAATTTATTTTCCCTCATGCTGCAATATATCACATCTTCTATCTGTTTTGCATGATCTAGAGGAGAATAATATCATGCCAGTCAAACAATTCAGGAAGACTGAAATAGTCTTCATGCTAAACAATTGAGGAAAAACGAATTAAGGGTATAAGAAACAATAGCTTGGAATTGCTAATTGCCTTTATTGTGTCTGAAAACAGACCCCTAAAAATTACAGTGCCTGTTTAGAAAAGGGATTGGAGAAACTGCTCTGTGACAAAGCACACCATGTGTTATCATGTGAAGCTATTGCAGAAAACTGATAATGTATTGAAGATGCTAAGCTTCACAAAATATGCATTTAGCTGGAATCATGTTTCATGTTCTAAAGGATACATGACCATAAGTAACCAAACTTAAGGGTATAGGCAGGGAAAGAAAAGTTTAGACTTAAATTCTGGAGAAACCCAAGTCATTAATAATGTTTGCAAGAGTCTACATATTGTATTTATCCAGAAGATTAAGTATAGTAAAAAGGACAGAATTTGCAGATTAAACTGTAAAACAGTTGAAGAACAGCAGAGGCTTTAACATTACAAATAAGTATCACAACTTGCCATTATCTTTTGCCCCTCATAGATTTCATTGCCTGTTTATGTTGTTACCATGTGTAATGTAAAACCTTCTGTTGTTAAGAGTTTAAACTGTTACTTTTATTAGCCTTTTAAACAAATAATGCCCTTGTTTTTTCCAGAAATGCATACATTTTAAGATTTTGATATTGTGCATGAGCTGATGCTACTTATACGCGTCTGCGCATATTCTGTGCTAAATTCTAGGAACCAGTTGAACCTCTTGCATCAATTTCATCTTAGAATTTGAGTAAACCTGTTTATTAGCACTCAACAGGAACACACACCTGTACATGAGAAGGTAAAACAAGAGCTTGAAAGAAGGATATAAGAGAATTTCAGCTTTTGAGAAAACTCAGACTGAATATTGTTACTTAAGAAAGTATAAAGCCTTACGAAGAAAGATGAATCCTAAATACAGAGCAAGGCGATAAGAACTTTGGCTAATAAATTTAATAGCAATATGTTGTCTTAATATAATATTATTAAACTTTCTAATTCAGACTTTATTACATGGAGGACGTTTATTTAGATACATGATGTTATCTTGTTTAGGGAGGAAAAAAAGGTTTTAAGAATATCCTGCTCATTTTATAGACACACTGATATGTTTTGTGGATCATATAGATTGATTCCATTCAGCAAGATAGGTCAGGGGAAGAATAAGAATTTCAGAAATATGGAATATATTGGGTGGAAATAAAGAACCAAGATTGAATTCTTCCCTATTATCTGTATAGCATCTTTATGACATAACATGAGCTGCATTTTAATGGTTAACTTTACTCTGAAAGTACTTAGCTTATGTAGTCATATCTATTGGACTGTAGGAACTGGAATTAGCAGCAGACAAATCAGCAACTGCTATAGAAGGAGATAATAATCCACTATGGCACCTCTTGGGAAATATAAAATAAACATAGCTTGACATAGCTCAGGAAGGAGAAAGCATTTCATAGTCCTCTAGTTCTTATAGATTACAATTAAAGGTCTGAGTGCTCCTGAAAATAATATGAGGGGAGAAGTGTAATTAGTGTATTATTATTCCAAATTTGCCTTTACTTAAAAAAAAAAAAAAAATAAAATAGTGAACAGTAAATGTGAGGACTGCTGAGACGAGGGCTACTCACTGAAAATGTACACTCAAACAAGCCATGCAGGAGAAGCAGCAGAATTCTGCTTTGGAGAAGAAAGCGAAAAGCTGTCAGGCTTCACATAGTATGGAACCTGCTCTCATTTCCATTCAGCTTCTACAGGGGATTTTTCTCCCCAGAACAGGCTTGTCCCACACTTGCGGAGGGATTTACTGCATCCAGGCTGACTGATTGCACTTAAGAAGTTTGAACATGTTTGTCTGAGTCAGGTGGATGTCTTTAGCAAGGTACAGGTTTCCTGTAGCTTTGTCTGTGTTACAGTGGGGAGAGACACATAAGCCCACTTTTCTCATTTCTGCTTTTTGCCAGAGTCCTGAAAGAGAAAAGAGAGCAAACTGAAATACCTAAAGATCTTACATATTTAATGCAACAACTAATGAAAATATACTATATCAAGTAATACATTATAAAAGCATGATTAAAGGAGACTTTTAATAATTGTAATTTTTGTGAAGTACCTAGTACACTCCTGTACTGAATGTTTGATGGGTAGAAATAATATGCTTTTCTTAGAAAAATGGAATAAATCTTAATGATAATTTGAGCATTCATATCTGCAGAATTTGGGAAATCAAGAACTGCATTGCTTAGTAGCTGTGACTTAGCAGCATAGTCACAGCTATTTTAGTATCTCTCTTAAAATTAACATCTTAAGAGGAATATAGATTGCTTATTGGAATTCTTTTTCTCTGGCATTTCATAACCCTCAAGTTTGTAAGCATTTCTTTTAAAAATGAGAGACTTGTTCTGCCGTTGGAGGATTACAGTACTTGAAGTTCCCGAGAAGGTTGCAAAATATACTGCCAGACTGGTGATCTAGAAATGTTCTGTGATGTACAGACTGTCTAGATGCTTCTATCTTGCTTTGTGGTTGCACTTTTACAGTCTCCCCAGTCACAGGGATACTGACTGAGAGAAATCAAAATATAATGAGGGTAGTGTTCAAAAGTGTACTTGTTTTTTCTTGTTAAGACCTGTTCAGCTACTTCTATAGGCTATATATAAGCCTGTAAAAAAACCCTTTTCCTACTAAACCTAATGCTGGTATTTAATCGGTGGCTTAGTTTTTGTATTTGTCTTGCTTTGTAGGCACACAACACATCCTAATGATTATTAACATAATTCCATGAGAGCTTGGTGTGCTCATATTCTTTCTTTAACTAAGCAGAGGTCTCCTAAACAAACAAGGTAAGTCACAGATCTTAAAACTGAGGAAATGCTTGTGCTCAAAGACCACAGCCTAATGTAAAAGTATAAAATGTTGGAATGGGGCTCTACTTCTCAACTGCACAATACATAATGGTTTGAGTGTGCAGTAACAGATGGAAATATATCTTGTAGTACCAAGGGAAGACCTTCCTTCACTAAATGTGAGCAGACATGATGCACAAGTGCAAATAAACCTCTTTCAAAATGTGTTACAGAATCCTTAGAAAAACCAAAATATTCTGCAGAGAGGTTTATTACTATACAGCTGGTTCCACAGACTCTATAAAAAGGAGGTTTGGCCTTATTTAGAAACACAGTATTCTCTTAGAATAATATATCCACAGCAGAAATACATTTCTCTGTTGGTATGGCTCTATAGTAAACTATGTACAAAATTGATATGCCAATTAGTATACCAATAAACTTTGGTATAGTAATACCCATACTCAAGAAATAATTAACAACCCTCTCTAAAACTCATAATCAGACCCACCAGATATATGAAACTCTAAACTTCCTAGAACCAAGAAAGGGCTTTAAAAACACCTGCAGGTGGTAAATGCAATCAGATGCTCTGCGTGGATTCATCACATAATACCCCAAGGAAACAGATGAAATCATTACACTGAGCGGCTGTATCCTTGGGAAGTATTATTTGTAATTGAACTATTCCAAACAATCTGCCAATAGAAATGCATCCTTTAGATCTCAAATTCTGCTCTGCTGAACAGCACATGTAATCCACTGACAAGTCACGTCAGAGTTTTGATGTAGCTGAATAAGCCATCTGATCTATTTTCCAATGAATAATGTGTGAACATTTATTTATATTTGTAGCTAGGCAACATTACTCAAAAACCTTCAGAAATCCACTTTTCCCTTTTACAAGGGATTTTTCATCTTTCTACTGCCAATGAAAAAAAAAGAAGTCACAACAGGCCTGGAACCCTGTAACTTTTAAAGAGTGAAGGGCGGAAAAGTATTCCGTGACGACAGCCGCTAACATGAGCCCAGTGCCTATTTCCTACAAGCAAGCAAAAATATTGCCTTGGCTTGGTTTTCAGTAAGAGGATGTTTTGATAAGGGCAGGACAGCTAGCTAAAAGGAGGGTGTGGAAATGGAAGTGATCAGCCTAGCCTGAAGAAGCAGCAAACTTCAGAGGTCCACACGCTGCATTTAGTAGAGATGTACTAGGTAACTGTCATGGTTTAAGGCCTGCCACGCAGCCCCACTCACTGCCCCCCCACCTCCTCCCTCGGCTCCCGGAGGGATGGGGAAGAGAATCGAAAGAATACAACTCCCAC
>WYDI02039948.1:4786-18816 GCA_009867235.2 Psittacus erithacus
ACTTACCTTAGACATGGAGCAGTGATTTCAGTGACAATTACACGTGTCTCATTTCCATACATGCTGTTTAACAAATGAATATTTTTTTTTATTATTCAGATTTCACATCACTCTGAAGATTCCTAGTGTACTTCAAACACGTGAATATACACATGTACTGTCTATCTGGACATAAAGTTGGTGTATGAAGACACGTTCTCATGTGTTTATATTAATCTGTTGCAGAGGTAGCTAATTTGCTACCTATACAGGTAGAATTCTTTCCACAAAAACAATTCATTCTATTCATATGTTAGTGCATGCCGTGTATTTATGTATATGTTGAGATGCATGTACGCAATGGTTAGTATGCAATGGGAACAATTTGGGAGGATTATATACATATGCTGTGCTATCCTGTGCTGTGTTCATTATATTGTGAGTTACTTGATCCCAGTGCAGTGTGGTAGCTTTGCTTGAGTGAAGGCTGAAAGTCACTTGCACTTTAACAGGCAAATATTTTCATTCCTCCCAAATTCTTTCTTATCCATTTATCATCTATGGGCTGTTTTAGCCCTGACTTGTTTCTAGCTTTGCATACAGTGTGTGTACCTGTGTATACACCCACACATATGCATAAATGGTTATACGCACGCAGGACATCTCTATGTCTACGAACACAGGTGCCAATATATGATACGCACATGCAAACATACGTGCATGCACCCATCTGAATATTCTTGAAAATAAGGAAGACTTCCTTCTGTCTGTTGTTCTCCCATACAAATATGTTGTAGAATAAGTCACAGCTGATTATGGCATAAGGATCCAGTCTCACAAAACCTGAGCTGTGCCAAAGCCCCGTAACACTTTGTAGATGGGCATGTTCTGCATCAACCACTGCTAACCAGGGATAGGATTTCCCCTGCCAATAAATGTAAGGACCAACCACACTGGTACAGCTATTTGCTCAGGTTGGGTTTTGAAGGCCCAGGCCCTGGATTTAGCGATGGTTGCTGCAGAGATGTATGAGTGCAATGCTAGTGTAAGGAGTCTGTGTGAGAACAACAGGGCAAGGGTGAAGGAAGGGTACATTAATTGTGATTTCTCTATATGGCTCTCTAGCAATTAACTCCACTTTTTCCCCAGGGAAAGAGTGAGGTGCTTTCCATTATTTTACCACCCTTTCTTTCCTTACTTGCTTGATTCCTTTCTATCTTTTAACAGAGCATCTCTAATCATTGCCTTGCATCATTATCATTAGCTCTTATTATGATCTTTAGTTATGATGTCAAAGATGAGAAAAATGAGCTCAGTTTTCTGGCATCCTAACACATATTGATTTTAACAGCAGCTGCCATGAGACCTTCTCATATGATGGATTGCTGTTAGACTGATGCAAAAAATACCCACATGAATAAAAATATTTACCAAAAAAAATAGCCAGTGATTGCATAACTGCATTTAGGACACATTATCATATTGACTGACAGCCAAGGCAAGCTCAGGGAGTGATCTTAGCACGTACTAATATCCTTCAGGATAAGTGTTAAGAGATCACATTAAAGACCATGTTTCAGGTACTTATGTCAGTAACTATCTCTTGGCTTCTTGCGGGCTTCCTTGAGCCTGGAAAATGAAATATCTCAGCATTAAGTGCAAGGCACTTTCCTGCTGCCAGCCTTTGCTGTTTTGAACATAGAGCAAACAGTTATGCCTTCCTAGAGGAAAAGCAGAAGAAATCCTTTGGGGGAGCAGTATCATGCATAAGCTCCTTGTAGCCACACTCCTTTGCCCCATCCTGAAGGCACCAGCTGCCACCTGACTATAGGAGATGGTCCAGCCCCATCAAGTGTGGACCTGGGGAGCACTGAGCTGGTGCTGTGGGCAGCAGAAGGTTGGCATTCACAGGAGAGCATCAGGGCTGCAAATGCAGGCAAGGGGTTGGGGTGAGGGTTTATCAGCCCTTTCTCAGAGGCTTCAACTTCCGAAAGCATCATATGAGTATACTCAATTCTGTGCAAAGTCTCACTGAAATAGCTTACAGACTCATACATGTGCAAGGTGGGCAACCCAAACTTTCGCCAACAAAACAAGGTCTGTGGCCCCTTGGAAGGAGCCTGTGGCCAGCAGGTTTGCTGGGCTGGCCACTGAAGATTCTTCTGGATGATCTGCTTTAAAAGTGGCTCTAAATGAGCGCTTTGAAAAGGCCAGAACCTGGCAGCAGTGGGGTTTTCTGGAACTCCACCATGGGGGGAAACGTCTTTCAGTCACATCTCATCAGCACGGCTCCCCCTAGATATGCAGCTCGAAGGCCAGATTATGAGGAAAAGAGCCGTTTCATTTAATGTTTTGTACCAAGCCATTAGCAGAGAATCTCTGGAATTCAAATTATAGAATTGCAGGTTTTCTTTTCTGCTTTGATCTGGAGGCAACCCCAGCCTATCATCTCCAAATTGTATCTTTCCATTTTTCAAAGAGACCTCCTGTTTCTTAAGGGGTAAGCTGGAAATATTCCTGCTTTCTTTTCCTGTTTTCATCCATCTGCACAAGCCTGGCAACTGGCAAAAATACACATATAAAGATGTCTTAATCTTAAATATAATTAGATATAATACCTCACGCGGCATTGTATGATTAGTAAAATATATGATCATTAGTTATTAGATTAATGCATCTACTTGTGTAACTGAAAGCCATTTGCAGCCAGAAATGAAATAGCTCAATTTACTATAATTGACTTATCTCCCACAGAGATTAGTACACTTGCTGCTGGAGAAGAAGGTTTCTTCAAATGCTAAAGGCAGCTGCGTGGAGAAGCTGGATCCTGTTTTCTTTGGAAAGCCCCTACCCTGCTGGAGGCAGAGATATCTAAG
Source organism: Psittacus erithacus (assembly GCA_009867235.2). Classification (NCBI taxonomy): domain Eukaryota; kingdom Metazoa; phylum Chordata; class Aves; order Psittaciformes; family Psittacidae; genus Psittacus; species Psittacus erithacus. The sequence goes on from WYDI02039948.1 coordinate 7,642, forward strand.
GCAAGGTCTGGAGGATCAGCAGAGCCGTAATTAGGACTGCTGAAATAAGAGCTGCTACGTTCAGAGGGAGGCACTACATGATGATGCCATTGTAAGGAACCTGCCAGATCTGAATCAGGTTTGCTGCTGGGTGACCATAAGAGATCTGGCCAGCTTTCACTCCCCATGTACAATTATGCCATTTATGCCAATGCATAACCAGAGTAGAGCAAACACCAGCTACGAGCTTGTGAAAAGCAAGTGGCAACTGTTGAGTCCTTGCACACCCCAGCAAAGGGCTCCATAAACGAAAGCGGAACGCGTGGCAACCCTGGCATGATAGCAAACCATGGCAGGGCTGGGCAGGGTATCTGCAATGCGGGTCTCTCCTGCGTACTTCTCTCAGGGGTGCCAATAGCAGCTCGACGGGTGAACAAGCGCGGAATAGGCAATCGGGAGCACGTCTTGACTGGCTGTGCAGGATTGTGTCCTTAAATTATCCGCTGACACCTCTGACATTGTGAGGTGCTGTGGGGCCCCACAAATCTCAACTTTTGCTGCTGCCTCTTCCTTTTTTTCTTTTCTTTTTTTTTTTTTTTTAATTTAAATAGGTTTTCTTATGGTTTTCTTAATTTATTTTTTTTTAGCCACAGCAACTAAGCGAACCGTTCAAATTGAAACACTGAAATGAACCAAGCTGAACAATAAACTAAAACATGCCTAGAGCAAGTTGAGCAATAAACAGGTTTTTAATTTTTTTTTCCCCCTTCCATCTCAGTGGTGTCTGCTTCTGATAGATGATGTGACAAAGGAAGAATCCTCAATAAATTCTAAATTCTGAATACTAAATCAGTGAGCAAGAGCAGACATGTGAGATGCCATCCCTGCTCACAGTGGCTTTACTGCTGTGATACCATGGTGCTATTGGCCCATGGGACTGGGATGATGGTGCAGCCGGATGAAGGGAGATGCACCACATCTGTTCATCCGCATGTGATAGTTTTATCCAACCTACACCCAGCCTGAGTCCATAACCCAGGTGTGACAGAGGCTTTTCTCACTGTATCCTGGCTGGAGTCTCAAAGGGAAAATATTATTCATAGATTTTAAGGCCAGGAGGGGATATTTTGCTCCTCTCTGACCTCCATTATAGCACAGGCCAGGGAATTTCATAGTGTGATTCTGGCAGCAGGAACAAAGGGGAGTGATTGGCTACTGTGTTATTTTGCTTCACACAAGAGGTAAAAGGATTGTGATTTCTACTAAGGAATGCCACAGAGAAGGAGGACCTTTGAGGCAGGTACTGAAAGGCATGAAAGCTCTGAGCTAAAATTGTTCTGAGAGCATCTATACAAACTTAATGTTGTATGCTGCTTCTTGCCTTGTCAGGGGTCTGACCTCTGAAATATTTGTCCTCGCAAAAACTGCATGGTTTGGGAGACAAAAGAAATAGTTCTTTTAAAAGCATTACACAGTTTTTGCCTCAGAAGGACCTAAATGTGAAATAATCTCACAAGGGATGTGATAGAGTGTAAAGCAAGATGTTGGTACTCGCACAGTGTGCATTGAGCTCTGGGACAGCCTTGGGCTTTGGACCTCAGTTTGCAGCCTGCTTTGAAAAGAGCTGTGGTATGTTTTCTTTCTGCAGCACCTCTTACTTTCTGAAGGTCCTGCCTAAATCAGGACACAGCAGCTTTTCCTCTTGGATGTTGTGCAGCTTCTTTGAAAGGAACCATACATTGCTGCACTAGACACGTTCTAATCTTTGGTGCAGAGGTTCAGCATAGACTTGTTTCTTGCTACAGCTCAGCCTACCTGCACCTATTTATTTTCCATGTGGTTGCCCATGGAACTTGTTGGTATCAAGAAGTTTTCACCTTCAACCAGGAAACTCTTTGCTGTAGTTAGAGAAACCCAGCAACCTTGCTGGAGTCTCACTGAATTATTTTCCATTTACTGAACTTGCAGCTCAGCTTGAAGCTGACACAGGCAAACGTACATGAACACAGCCTGGATTTGCAATTGGATCCATCATGCTGTGCATGGCCCTGCTGAACATCCCATGACAGAGATGAGCTCAAACTTAATAATTCAGGCATTTAGCTTCCAACCCACACTTCGTCATAGTGCTGGGCTGATCAGGACTGGAACTCTCATTTAACTCATGAAAAGTGGATCCGTCTGAAGTTAAGAGCTAGGTTTTTGTCTAAACTTGGTCTGTAGATCCAAATTAATCTTTGCAATCTGTCTACACGGGTAAATCAGAATTACTTGGTTAAGCATCACCAAGGAGTTGCATAGAGCCCACAAGTTGGCTCGACACGGTTCGTTGGAGGAAAATAAGTTTAGCCTAGCTTGCAAACTAATGGACTCATTTATAAAACCAAGAGTGACAGCAAAGAATTTGGACCTGTCTCCTTCAGGAATATTCCCATGGCTTGCACATATTGCCTTGGTGTGGTTAAAATGCACGTACAGACAATGATAAACTCAACTAGACACCATTATAAACATGACAAATAAGCTGTGATGCCAAATGCAGATTACCCGTAGGTACTTTCAAACTATTGCTGCCATCAGTTTTGCTGCCAGGTGGTTTTCTGAGGATAACCCAGGTATTATCAGATTTATCACCTCTTCCTCCTCACTCCATTTCTCACAGCTGACTGCATCAGCAATTCACCAGTTCAGTGATCATTGCCACACGTTTTTCTTTTTGGCTGATACATTTCTTCTTTGAATAATTATGCAGCATCATTTTTATTACATTTATATAACTAATATTAGTGCAGCATCCTTCTTCCATATTTGACCACCACCATAAAGCATGAAGGAAACTATCTCCTGGTCTGTGAAACACCACTTGGAAGCACAAACCAGCTCCAGGTATTGGGAAAGCTGGAGAGCAGCAAATTATCCTGAAAGTCCTGCCTTATATGCAACCCCCATCTCACCTTTGTCTTTAGGTGTGATATGCTCCCAAAAAGAGTTGAAAACATCTCTGAAAATTAAACTACTGGATCCATAGCAGCTCTTTCAGTTGGATGGAGGAGAACGACAACAAAGTTCCCATATGCCACTGATGCTGAGCCAGTGAAAACGAGGCTATGCTGTGTTGGACGCTGACATTGAAACACCCCATCAAATTAAGCAACATGAACAAATAATATGAGAGGGACAATGTTTCCAACCCTGTTTTAAGCTGTGAACTTGAGAAAGTGGCATTGCCATGAAAGCAGCTCTGTGGCAGCATCAGAAGCTGAGCCCAGATATTCCTTCTCCTGTTCCCTCTAGCCCAGGGCTACTCAAAAGCAAACCCCACTTTTCACTTTCCCTTTGGACAAGCAGGTGGTTCAGCAGAGCTAAGAGATTGGAAAGACAAAAGAATGAAGATTTTACAACTGTGGAGCTGATATAGCTGGAGATAAAGGCACAGCGAGCTCTGGCGCCGCAATTTTTATTGCAAGGATGGTGTATATAAAAGAAGAAACACAACATTGTTTTCAGAGAGATAAAGCAGAGCTTAAAAATCTGGCAGCCAGAGAAGAAATAGCTGACTTTTAACTCATGGGTGGCAAAAAGCAGGAATACAAAAGAAGGCAAAAAATAAAAATCCGAAAATCAAAAGTAGTAGCAGATTAATTGCATGAAATGGGCCTGCCTCTTAAAGGAGGGGGACAGGGTGCTCCTGGTTAGCCTTACTTTATGTTAAACAAAACATAAAATCACTATAAGGAGTCCATCAAGACAGGCCAAGGGGGCTGACAGGGGGCTAGAAGCAATGTACCAGGCACAGGCTGTCTTCTTCTTGCACAAGGCTGGTGAAGAGAAATGGGAAAGCACCATAATTCATTACAGCCTCAGGGCCCTTCTAAATCGTGCTGAGAAATGGGCAGAGGGCTGCCCTTTGCTCCCTGGCTTAAGGTGCATTTCTCCAAGAGGACAAGAGTTGTGTGTAAAGGAGCACAGGAGAATAGTGAGGAAGCTGCCTGGTCCTCTGTGAGTTGGTTCTTTTTCCTCCTGAGATGAAATAAATTCAATAAACTATCTGGCAGCACCTGGCTAACAGCACTTATGCTGTGGGAAGCAACCCCAGCTCCTGAGCATGACATCACAGTGCACCTGTAAGCAGCTCTTTGCTATTTGGTACTTCTCATCTTCACAATGACTACATAGAAAACCTTAATTAGCTGCATCCCAGGGACTATGACTATCCCCCACCACTTCCCCACCCTGCAGTCTGAGAGCAAAGCCCATTTGTGCTTTCTCCAAGCCATTTCCAGCTGGACCTCTGCAGCCTTCTTGCCCCAGTACAGCACATTTCTGTACTCCCACATTGGCGATGAAGGATGTGACAGCAATAAACTCTCCCACATGATCAATGAAATGATACAAGAACAGGAGAATTCAGAAGATGCTTTCTGGGATGCACCTCACAGGTCATGCCATCCGCAGGTTAAACACATCATGGGAGGGAGATGGTGTTTAACAGCCGTGGGGGGATCCTCCTTCCATACATTCTTCTTATTATTTTCTTAGCCCATTTATAGTCTTTGGCTTCCAAAGCCTTATCTTGCAATATGTGAAATAAATGGGTTTGCTTCTTTAAAGCCTGCTGCCTGATAAATACACGTTCTTCTGAGAAGAGAAATAGTCAACAATTATTTCCTATTCCTTTTCCTTGTGCCTTGTTCTTTTTCCTTGTGCACATCTCTACCAGATTCTCCTTCAATTGCCCCTATTTAAGACTGCTGAATTGCAAAGGGACCATTTATTTCTCTATTTATAGGCAACTAGTCCTGTTTGGGCAGGCTTGAGGATCCTGGTTACACTTTGACTCTTGCTTCTGTGCAGTACCTGCACAATGCGTATGACTGGCACAGTAAGGCATCTCAGAAGGTGCTACATACCTGTGATAAAGAAAACTCATTCCAATCCCTAATCTGTACAGTAGTGCCTTCCACGATACCCTTTCTAGAGACAGAGCAATCACACTACCACTAAATACCTTCTGTTCTCACTGTTTCCCTCTGGAGAAGTCTCATGGGCTTGAGCCTTCTTTTCTTCCATGTTTTATGAAGGATTACTGCGCAGGATACACTTGTTTCTGTACTACAAGGATAAAAAAAGATATAATTCTTTCTTCTCCATTAAATTTATATGCTCACATTTACTGCTTTTGATTTGACAGGATTAGTCTCACACTTCACAAAATTTAAAGCTTCTCTGTTAGGTATAGAAATTCAAATTATCAATACAGGAATTAAGCTGTTTAATAAAATACCCATCCCTCTAGCTGTCCATTCCCCAAAGCTGGTGGTCTTTTTCTCTGAGCTCCTCTACCTAGAATGAGATGAGGTGCCAAATCTTTTTTTCCCTATACAGTGTCAGGGCCACAGAGATAAAGAGAAAGAAAAACTGGGAGATGATTTGTATCAAGGCAGAAGAGCATAGAAAATGTCATAGAGAAACAAGTAAGATACAGACAAGGTGAGTTTCCATGATCAGTAAAATCAAAGACAACATTCATTTGTGGACAGAGATATTTCACTTTCTTTCAGTAGTGACAAAGAAGGGTGAGTGCAGGAGGTGAGTAGTCAAAGGTAAAGGCTGGAATTAATCTCACCCAAAAAAAAGCTCTTACCAGAGAAACTTGAATAAGAATTTAATTATCCTCAGTTCTTTCATAGGAGTTAGCACTTGTCAAGCTAAATCAAATCCCCTGGCATGTGTGACTCTTTTTATTCCTTACTCAGGCAACTATATGTTTAAAGTTATGTAGGTATTCTAAAGACATAGCAGAAAGAAGGGAGCAGACCAATATCAATTTGGAAGATGCTCCAGCCAAGAAAGAGAGCCTGAAAAAAGAGTTAGAGTTGAGAAGAAATATTCATCTGGACAACTTTTGAATTTGTTCATCATGGGTTTCACATCCCTGTAACTTAGAGTTTTTTCCCTCTCCTTGTAGTATTAGGGGATCAGTTCTTCTTCAGCTAATGACATGGGAAACCTTACTCTGTTGTTGCAGCTGTTAGTAATAACAGCACCAATAACAACCTCAATAATAAAAACAAGAAAAAATACTAAAGATGCAACACTTTCATCAGCTAGCTTTTCTTTGGCTGCTCCCCTACTACTTTTCTCCATTTTCTACATCCGAAATTATCAACTTCTCTCCTTTCCAAAGATGATGAATAATGCAAAAAATACCCAAGTGCTACCTCTGGAGCCAAACTCAGTGGTCAATTACATGTAAACAGCAATGCATCTCCTTCTTTTAATCTGGATAAGTGTCGTGGTTTAAGCCCAGCTGGTAACTCAGTACCACGCAGCTGTTCACTCACTTCCCACTCTTCCTCCCCCCGGCTCCCGGAGGGATAGGGAGGAGAATCAAAAGAATGTAACTCCTACAGGTTGAGATAAGAACAGTCCAGTAACTAAGGTATAACACGAATCACTACCGCTACCACCAGAAATAGCAATGATAAGGGAAATAACAAAGGAAGCGAATACAACCGCTTACCACCCGCCGACCGATACCCAGCTTGACTAGTTACCGAATAACTGCCCCCAGTTTATACAGTGGGCATGACGTGCTGTGGTATGGAATACCTCTCTGGTTACTTTGGGTCAGGTGTCCTGTCTGCTTCCTCACAGCTTCCCCTCCTCCCTGGCAGAGCATGAGACTCAGAAAGTCCTTGATCAGAGTAAACATTACTGAGCAGCAACTGAAAACCTCGGTGTTATCACCGCTGTTCCCAGGCTGAAAGTCAAAACCACAGCACTGCACCAGCTACTAAGAAAGAGAAAAACAACTGCTACTGCTGAACCCAGGACAATAAGGAAAGCTGCAATCAATAATAAGAGCCATCCTATAATGAGATCTATTTGCACGCAGGGACACAGTGCACCTGAAATGTAAATGAAGGTAGAGGAAATAGTGAGGCAAGTGAAATATAAGTATCCAGACAAAGATCCTGAACACAGCGCTTCTGCACAGTCCAGATATTTCTGAAATCTGAAGGGCTTTTTAGATATCTAGTATAATAAATATCTTGCCTTACCTTGTCAGCCATCTACATGGGTCTGGTTCCATATCTTGTGCTTGACTAAATTATTTCTTCAAGGAAGGAAGCCAGCATTTTATTTTTTTTTTAAGCCATCAAGAAAGCAGAAATCTACTCCTTCCCCTGATGATTATTATCCATGGTTAATTATCGTCACAGAGAAAAATGTGTTTTGTTTCCAATTTGACATCTTACAGCTTTAGTCTGCAGCCATCGGTTCTTGTTACGTCTTTCCCCGCTCAACCGAGGAGTCCTTTGGTACCCACTGAGATATCCAGGAAGGAAATGCGCTCTCTCATCAATTCTCCTCTATATCTTTCTGGTAAACAGAATAGATCACGTACCTTCAGCTGTTCACTATGGGGCAGCTTTTACCCTTCCATTACTTAAAGCTCACATTCTTTAATGAATGTGCTCAAAGGTCTTTAACCACTGTAGATGAGATCACACAGCATAAGGACAGATCTAAGGGGCAAAGTAGCTCATCAGATGCGCCAAAACGCTGCAGCAACAGTTTGCCTTCTGGAGTCTCAGCTCCAGCATGGTAGGGAAATCCACTGAAAGTGGCTAAATGCTGAACGCCATACAGCATTGGCAGTGCTTGGTGGCTAGAAAGCCAAAGGGTGCTCCATCCATTCTTACCCTCTTCCCCAAGCCTCATGGGGTACCACTGCTGAAAACAGACTAACAGACCTTTCATTTGACCCAATGTAGTTGCTCGCACATTTTCACGTCATCCCATTATGCTCATCATTGCTCATCTTTGCACTCAGTGCTGTACTTTCCTGAGGTGACACTCCCCTGCAACAATCCTAATAACACATCCATTAGTACATTGCCACCAACATGAGCCACCTACACTGATTTAGGAGATGGAAGGCTCATTGCCAGCACAATTGGGTTCTTTAATTATTCCAAGTCCAGCTGGAAAACATCTATAAATACAGACCAGACTCTACTGGTGTGCTGGGAACGCAGTACAAGGTGCTAATGTTGCTAATAATTGAGTTATGACTCGCGTGCAAGGAGCTGATACTGCAAAACTTTGATCCCATCGCCAAGTTAATGTTAGCAATGCTGCAAAATGCAGAGCAAAGGAACAAGGCTGTAGTTTATGTTAAATCAGCTCAAACTGGCATAAGATGACTTGAATTAGTACACAAAGAGCGTATGAAACATATTCATTTTGTTGATAGAAATGCCTAGCTATATTAGCCCCTTTTTTGCTTATTATTCATAATATTTTTCTATAATACAGAAAATCAGTTTTTATTTTTAAAATGCAATCAAATTATATTTCCTATTAAAACTTTAATATCAAAACAAATTAACCAATGCTGCAGATCACACATTAGTAATGTAGTTCTGACATAATTCATGCTCCTCTCTATTCTGTTATGAACTATCACACTGCTAAAGTGCAGCAGTTCATAACATATTCTTAAGGGAAATTGAAATACTTTTTTTAAGGGGAAAAAAGAGTGAATTAGACAAGATACTCCAATAATAACATAATGTAGTTAGACCAAACCTTCAGATAAAAATATTTCAAGATGAAAACAAGCCAAAATCTTTTCCGCCTCTTCTAACCTGGTGATATTCATGGGATCCTCTTTTTCCAGATGCAAATATCACCATTTCAGTGTAAAAACCACAAGACTAACAGGATAGCTGCACAGCAATATCTACTACTCCAGAGACAGTACCCGAAGCAGCTCAGGAGTGGAAAATCCTATTAAATTATGCTACCAAGGGAGAAACACTTGAGTGTGCTTTTGTGCAGATGGCCTGGTGAAAAGATGCTTTTCCAGAGAGAAATAGCACCCAAAAGCACTATTTTGCCACTGTTATGCCACTATACTAGTGGCACCCGAAAAACTTTCAAGGTCACTAAGTATGATCTGTTTATCATAGCCTCATCTGCTTATTAAAAACAATCCAGAAGCACAGCACAGGCTGGGTTATGCCCTGCTGTGGTACAGCTCTGAGAAAAGGGACTTGGGAGTGCTGTTGGACACATGCGACATAGGAGTGAACAGTGAACAGCTGCAGAAAAGAAATCCAACAGGATGATGGGGAACATCAACAAGGACATCACCAGCAGAGGTAAAGATGTCCTTGTCCCACCCTGTTCAGTGTTTGTCAGACCACGCCTGGAATACTATGTGCAGTTTTGGTCTCTGCTACACAAAAAAGATGTGGACTGGCTGGATAGGGTACAGAGAAGGGCCACAAAGATGGTCCAAGGGCTGAGCAGCATGTGAGGAAAGCCTGAGACTGATGGATTTGTTTAGCCTGGAGAAAAGAAGGCTCAGGGAGAACTTATCACTGTGTTCCAGGATTTAAAGTGGCTACAAAGAAGATGGAGACTCCCTTTTTACAAGGAGACCCATGGAAAAAATGAGAGGTGATGGGCACAAGTTACTTCTTTGGAGATTCTGGCTGGACACAAGAGGAAAATTTTCCCCAATGAGAACAACCAGTCACTGGAATAATCTCCCCAGGGAAGTGGAGAATTCCATAACATTGGACACTGTTGAGCTTTGACTGGACAGGGTACTGGAACGTCTATTATAGGTCATGCTTTGCCTTAACAGGTAGGAGGCAGCTGATCTTGGAGGACCCTTCCAACCTGGGGTTCTATGATTCCTCTATTCCATTTGAAGGCAGTCATTACCTTACAGCTTGCCAGACTTGCTGAAATAGTCCACCCCAGGGAGAGGCAGATCAGCCCTGCTCTGGAAGCTGTTAAGACAAGTTCACCTCAATTGTCCTGGCCAGCACAGGTCACTTTGCTCAGCCTCAGCCTCACATACCTGAAGTGCTTCCCACACCAGCAACAGGGGCTCGGATGGAGGCAAGAGAAAAAAGAATTTTCAGAAAAAAAAATCCAAGCCAAGCAAACAGCAGCAGTAAGTGGAGGGCAGGTCAAAGGCAAACTGCGCAACCTGTTTCCAAGGGGCGCAAATATGGACAAGGTAGATGCCTTACAAGACAGCCAAGAGGACACCACGCATTGTTAAGCTGCAGCCAAAAGAAAGTGCGTTTCAGGTTGACAGCAAGCAATGTGATCAATACAGTTTCTTGCCCCATCAGTTCTGCACTGACCAGAAGCGTAGCAGCTGGGACCAGGAATAGGGAGTCTGGAAGCTGATCCCTTGTTTAAGTATGTTCTCTCTGGCCAAGATCTGGTGATTTACAGCCCTGTTTTGTCAACTAGCTATGCTGAACTGTGCATCCACAAAGTCAAGATCAGACTCTCAGCTCCTTCTCTTCTCCAAATCGGTGGTCTGCATCTCCCAGCCTGAACCATATGTGCTGTTAGTTACCAGTTGATGATTGTGATGCTAATTAAAACATACTAAGAGACACACTATAAACATGCACAGCACATGAAGAAAATTAGCCAAGTGAGCTTGTCTCTTTCATTGTGCTTTTATTATGATGCTCCTCAGATGATGTTTTTAAATGAATTTTGAATAGTTTTCTTAATTTGTTTCATTCTGATCATGGTAACAAAACTGCCAGAGCCCCACAGGAATGATTCGGAGAAGTGTAATATTATTGGAACATGCCTCCTGCTTTTCTTACTGCTTACTTATAATTAAGCTTTATTGAGGTGTAAAATGAATAACAATTTAAAAAAAAAATAATGTTTATTGGTTCAGGTGCAAATTCATAGATACTCCAGAAAACTTCCTTTTCCGTGACCTCAAAGAAACATTATTGGTTTCTACTAACTCACTTTGGTTTCTACTGAGGCACTAAGTCACCATCCTGCTCAGCCATATAACCCAGCAGGATGTCTCTTCAGAGCCACTTACCGTTGCTTGCAGTACACACATGAGCAGAGAGAGTACTGCTGGTTTTCTGCATGGAAGCGAGCACGCACATTAGCTGAGACTGCTCCCTATAGCACAAAGAACTGGGTACCAAACCTCGCCTTTCCCTGCCTTTGGTGGGACTCAACACAAATGCTTACAAGAAACATGGGGACAGACTTTTCGCAAGGGCCTGTAGGGACGGGAAAAGGAGGAATGGTTTTAACCTGACAGAGAGGAGATTGAGATGAGCTCTTAGGCAGAAGCTCTTCCCTGGGAGGGTGCTGAGGCGCTGGCACAGGGTGCCC
>WYDI02039950.1:0-18357 GCA_009867235.2 Psittacus erithacus
GTTTGTGTTATACCTTAGTTACTGGACTCTTCTTATCTCAACCCATGGGAGTTACATTCTTTTGATTCTTCTCCCCATCCCTCCAGGAGCTGGGAGAGGAAGTGGGGGGGAGTGAGCAAGTGGCTGCATGGTTCTGGTTTACCAACTGGGCTTAAACCACAACACATTCCAGAACATACTTACTCCCATCACAGCCCTTTCTCCTAAAAGAGTGTCTTAATCATTCATGCATATTTGTAGGGGATGCTCCTAACTCTGATTTCACAACAGAGAGCAAAGGACTGGGTCTGTTACACGACTTGCACACTGCAACAGCATCTTATTAGAAACTTCTCTTCTTGGGATAGCAGAACTCCCTTTTCCTGACAGAGAGCAGATTGCTGACTGCCATTGAGTCCTTTTTATTTTCTTCATGTAGCTAGCTAGCTGCTTCCAGAGCTCCTTCTGGCTCTGCTTCCCAAATAGGAAAGAGCATAGGAAAAGTGTTGTGAAGCAAGTGCTTAATTCTATCCTCATACCACCTCAATAGCACTACCTCTGTCTTAGCTGTGAAACACGACACAAGACCCTTTGTGTCCAGATGCTATTCTGCCATTCCATGCTTCACCTAATGCAAGGTCTTCACGTTACCATGGCCAAACCTCTTAAGCATTTCCTGATGTGCCTCAGGAATAAAGACAGGAAAGCCACAGCTGGGAGGTCAAGGAGGAACATAACCATGACAACATGCACCCAAACCAAATCATAGGCCATTAAAAACAATAGAGATACGAGTCAACTTTTCTCTTTCCTTCAACTATTTTAAGCCTGGTTTAAAAGATGACAGAGCTAATGTCCTTTTGGCAGTGCCAGATGATTACTAAGTGGCAATGGCCATAACACTTGAAGGATGAGCTGCATGTTAGGGAACAAATTTTTCCCCGGGTGAGCAGCACAGCACTAGAGAAGGTTGCCCAGAAAGGCTCCAAGCAGGAAGTTTGCCTCTGGATGTCCATTTCAATTAACATGTGTGATTTTCTCAATTTTGTCAACAGCCATTCTGCCTTGCCACCTCCCTTTTTCATCCTGCCTGGCATTCTTGAACCTTGACTAGCAAAGAGAGCTAGCTTGCTTGCCCTCAGCATACTTTTTTTGGGACTTGGAGCCTCTCACTTTGGGGCTTGGGCTTTCCCACTACCTAACCATTCAGCTGACCTTTCTCCTATCCTGATTTTTTGAGGACTTACTCATCATATTAAACATTTGTTTAATTTCTGTCATTTCTTCATGCCTTGCACAACACTGATTTCTGCCACTTTTTACAAGACTTGACCCACTCTGTTCCTGTAATCAGGCTTGCAGCAAAATGCTTAGCACACAGTACAGTTTCCTTCCCTTCATCCATTCCCCCTCCCCTGTCACCCGGGGTCTTACAGTTGTTGCCACCACCTTCTCCTTCGTCCACCGCCCAACAGCACCCTAGCTCTTTTCTGGGACTGCAGAGTGACAACTACTGTGCCATGTTTGCCCGCATTGTATTTTTTCACTCCATCCTTGCTCGACCCCTCCCAGTGGGGCTGTTTTAGTCCTTGCCCTCCTTCAGTACCTGCAAGTACTGTGCACTAACTCAGTGTTTAGTAGCATTTCTCTCAGATGATTCCCAGCCATGGCTGCAATGAGATTTCTTCACCACATAACCAGTGGGGTGTCCATCCCTTACCTGATTGGTCCTGCATGGCCTTGCCTCTATCTATGCTCTTAATGATCTCCAGTCTGAATTTGGACTCCCTGTGTCTAAACCAGTCATTAAACTTGACATTTTATGCTGACGTACTACATCTGAAACACAGGAGTCACAGCTGCACAAAGCTGCAGAGGAGAATCAGGCCTACAATACCTGCTTATATTCAGAAATAAAAACCAAGTATTCTAGTCGTGCAACCTTTTTACTAGTCATTTATTTTAAACAACAGACCAGCTATCTTCAGTTATGTCCACAACACCAGAAGACCATTGGAACATTTGAACTGTTCTGCTATCTTGTCAGCAGACTATCATGGTGTAACGACAGAGCTGAGATCTTAATTCCATTGTCCTTTTGAAATGTCTAAACATGAAAAGTGACAAGGTCAACAAAGAGGACAAAATTATGTAAGGTCTTTTGAGGATGTAGAAAAAAGGAGCTTTGTGTAGGCGGAAACAACCTGGATGGAGGGGAGAAGGAAAGGGAGGTGCAAGCAGTACTATATTTCTAAATGCATTCCTTGCTTAACACACAAACATAGAACCTGACTGAGGACAAGACATAAGTCTTCTTTCTCGCAGGATCAGAGGTAAATATTTAAATGAATTTAAGTAATTTTTCTGATACTTTTAAAAATCAATTTGTGTTTCATATGGCTGTATAAGTAATTTAAAATATACCACTGCTATAGTGCATTATTCTAGATTAATATTTTTCTAGATGTCATCCCATAGAGAAAATAGAACTCTGAGGCTAAGGAAAAATGCTAATTTGGGGCATAACATCACAAGAAGGGAAGTTTTCTTAGGGCAGTAACTGTCTTACTAATTAAAATGTTCAGTTTGCAATGGTTTGCAACCAAACACTTGATAAATACCTGTAGCCTTCAGAGATTGTCCTATAATTTCTGTTGCTCCATTCCATAGATATAAATCTTAATAATAATATCAACAACAACAACAACAGCAATTACAACAGTTCTGGTCTCTTAACTGGAAAACATAAGGCAGGCATTATTGAGCAGATATTTTAAAGTCTGAAATACTCATAACCTCAAGGAATCTGCCAGTTTCTGGGAAAAATAAAACTGCTAGAATGTACAGGAGGGGTGGTAGGTAAACATCATGAGTAAAACTCTATCAACCTAAAAGCAAATACCAGAATAGGTGGCTGGGCAGGAAAAGCACATGAGCCTAAGAGTTATGCCTAAACTCTTTCCCAGTTTCAGCTCTCAATTCTACACATATCCAAGAGGAAGTAGTGGGAAAATCGGGCATGCTGTAAGCCTATGTACTAAAATTGCATTTAAATTCCCCTGGAACATTACTTTGATAAATCGTTAGTTAAGGACAAAAAGGAAGAAAAATAAGCAGCTTACCAGTCTGCACATTTTTGAAAACCAAAAGCAGAAAGAAACACAAAGAAAATGGCAGCTGTATAGAAGAGGACATATGTAAAATCATAGGAAAATATTATTTGGATAACAAAAAACCTAAAAGAAATTGCTGCTTCTAACAAGCAGAAAACAGCGTCTGTGTGGAAGATAAAGCATACAAATAGGCAATTAGTTTTAGTGGGTGCCAAGGCACTGTGTTGCACATGTAACATTTCTCACTACTATGCACTGTGTACATAATTTTAAACATTCAAATAGTACAATTCTATCTCTTGCCTCTTTCCAGGTTGCAGCAATGGAGCTGGTCTCAACATCAATTGGCAAGTTTACAGTTGATCTTTTCAACAACCTGAATGAGGACAACAAGGGCAAAAACATTTTCTTTTCCCCCTGGAGCATATCATCTGCTCTGGCTCTGATGTACCTGGGTGCAAAAGGCAACACAGCAATAGAGATGGCAGAGGTAAGTTGCTCTACGAAGCATACAGCCCACATGACACCTGGCTCCTACACTAGCTTGCAAAATTTAGTGCTAGATAGAAAAAATTGCCACCACAACAACGAAGAACCAAAGCAGAGCAGAGAATGAATCAAGTGAATGGTAAATTTCACCAATTTCATAGCAGATCCCCCACTTCTCCAGTAAGAGAAAGTGGCCTGTGGGTATCACACACTGAGCACAGAGGTTCTCTGAACCTGACTTCCTCTAAATTATTCTACACCTTCCAATTCATCCTGTGATTCTATGATTCTGTCACAGGTGGGATATTCCCTTTGAGAAGCAAAGAGCTGGTGCCAGTAGCTCCTAACTGGCAGGAGGTTGCAGATCCCAGCACCCTCCCTCTCTCCCCTGTCCAGGATGCACATTTCTATCTTGATTTATGCTTTCCTAAACAACTGCCTGACAATCTAGCAGGAAAAGAAGGGCTTTGGTATCTCCACATTCTCTGACCCAATCCTTCTTACTGCCTGGCATATTGCAGGCTCAAAGGGGATGTTCAGGACTGCCCAGGACTCTCCTCTGTGTCAGCACATTCCCATTCAGATGCCTTAGTACCATTATCTTGGGTAGAACCATTTTGGGTTTGCACAAACACATGGCTATCGCTGAGAGCAACAGCTGTGGAAGGGAGTTCAGCCTTGCAGCATGCAGACAGAAGCACTGTGTCAATGTTGTGGGAGGGGGACTGTGCTACCCATTCTTACTCTGTGGGATTTACGTGTATTACAGCTTCAGCATCCCTCTGATTAGTCACCTAAGCACCAGGTAGCACAATGCATTATCATAGGGAGAAAAAGTAGACAACCATTTGCTCCCCATTTGGCTTTAAGTCACACCAGTTCCTTCTGCCTGTTTCTCACCTTTGGAAACTCTGCTTGCAGGCTCTTCATTTCACTCAAGCAGCAAGATCTGAAGGCTCTTCTTCCATGGCCAGACCTTCTCGGGGGAGACCAAAGAGAAGTAAAATGGTATCTATCAGAACTGAAATCCCAAGATAAAGAAAATTGAGAATCAAAATATCCAAACACAGCTTTAGAAGTCTCATATTTTTTGACTGTCTCCTCTTTAAATTACAAACCCCAACATACTTTACAACAGATTCAGGTTCAGTTTCTTTCACTCACTCAGATTCTGAGAAGCATGGAAAGGCAAGTTACTGGTATAGCCTGGAAAGTTTGCTATATGACAAATCAGTTAAACCAGCCATAAAGAAAGCCCTGCAAATAGCAGGGATGGTAAACTTGGAAAAATAAAATGGAAGAGAGTGAAACCCAAATCCCTGTCCCACATATATCACTTAGTGTGCTTTGAAAACTTCATTAAAAAATGCAATTTCTGAATGTATGGTTTCTCTTTCCAAGGATCCTGAGCACAAGCAAGCTGAAGATACCCACTCTGGCTTCAAAGAGCTCCTGACTGCCATCAACAAACCCAGAAGCACATACTCACTGAAAACTGCCAACCGCATTTATGTGGAAAAAACTTTTGTATTATTGCCTGTAAGTTAAGCCTCAGAGAGGAGCAAGAAAAAGTGCAAAAAATATTTCTCATTTTAATTGCCTGCCATTAACAGATCAGATTTGAAGCTGCCCCTGAATACTGTAACTAAGAGCCCTGGAATCCAGTGATATACTTATCTGGAAAAAACCAGTTGGTTTGTTCATGGTATTTAAGGATGCACTGCCCTTTGGCTATTGGGTAGGGATGCTTTTTCATGCAACATGTCTTTATTACTGGAACCTCCAACATATACAATTATAAACAAGGCATTAAAATAAGCACATCCATGGGATGTGCACAGTCTTCCTCATTTTTCCAAATGAAAGTGGGGACAAAAAGAGAATATTCTGTCCTTTGGTTATTTCTTAACTGTTAACTCAGTCTAACAGAAAGTAACAAATAAAAGTCTGCAGTACTCTAGGCCCAGAATCTATCAAGAAGTCCAAGAGCTAATAAATTCCCTTTGGGACTGAAAAATACAGAATAGTGTAGAACTTACTTCTTTTTACATGTGTGTGTGTTTTATTTTTCAGGTATACATACAGCTCAGTAAGAGCTACTACAAAGCAGAGCCACACAAGGTTAGCTTTAAGACAGCACTGGAACAATCCAGAAAGGAAATTAACACTTGGGTTGAAAAACAAACTGAGGGTAAGCTGAACTCAATCCAACATTTTTCCTTTCTTATTAAGTCACCCTGCCATTTGCTTTGGGCAGGTGCCCTTGCTTCTCCACATGCTACTGCAGCAACCAGGTCATGCCTTGCAATATGGACTGTGAGCAGAGATGCAGTGGGAGGACAGAGAAAGAGCAGCGCCCTTAAGCAGCTTCAGATACCCAAACCAGACCTCAGTGAGCTCCCTGGGGAGACTCCCACGAGTTCCGCTGTGCTCTTCATCAGTTGTTCCGCAAGCACAACTGCTGCCCTGGTGCTGCACCCATGCATCACAGGTAGAGGACAGAAACATCTCTGCCTGCCGGTGTGCTCCAAGGCAGGTGGAAATGCCTACCTAGCTGTATCACTCTGCACCAGCCAGAGGCGCTGGCTTTCTTTTACCTGGTGTAACAAGCTGGCGAGACAGTATATGGCTTCCTGCTTCTAGCTGCTTGCCATGAAGCTGTAATGTTTCCTGGAGAAGGAGTCAATCTCTGGCAGCTAGCCAGGAGAATCAAGCAGCAAACAGCTTTAGAAACTTAAACAAGCTAATTGATTGGTGTCAGGGGAGTATTTTAAGGAGTATAGGACGGAGGCATGGACTTTTTCACTAAGGAGTTGAATTGAGAGAAAAGCCAGTAAAACATGTCCTCACTGTGTTACACTGGAATAAAACCAACTCTTCTGATTTCAAAAGGCAAAATCAAGAATTTACTGGGTCCACGAGATGTAGCAGCCTCCACGAAGCTGGTCCTAGTAAATGCTGCTTACTTTAAGGCAGAATGGGAAGTGAAATTTCCGGAAGGGAATACAGTTTTGCAACCCTTCCGACTGAGCAAGGTAAGCTCCTCCAGTAATCTTCTTACTGTAAACAGCCTGGTGACAACAGCTACTGCTGAAATCTTTCCATTTCATAAGTCTTTTAGGTATCTCTGTACTAACTAGGCTCTCTGTAAAAAGCTGATTGCAGCAAAATGTGTCAGTGCTCAGCTCACTGCAACATTAAGATGCTGCTCAGGTAAATGTTAATGAGCTCCAGGTAACAGCTATCATTTTCAGAAGCACTAGAGTCACTTAAGACCTTTTTTTAAAACAGTGCTAAAAGGGCTAGATTGTAAAAATATGATTTTGAGACTCTATGCTTTGCAGGGAGGAACTACATGCCATGTCACAGGTGAGTGCAGTACCCAGGCCTCTGTGCTGAGCAGCCTAGCTAGGCACAAACATACCCATCCCAATACAGCTACCACAGGGTACTCTGAATGGCTGCATGGTTGAGCAAGACTAGCAGAAATGTGAGTGGATGTATCCAGAAGAGGTGTCAATGAATTCCCATCAAAAGACAAGAGCTCTCTGCAATTTCCACCACATGTATAGCTTCTGCTTTCTGATTATCATGTATACAATGGCTGCTACCCTGAATGAAGGGCTGCAGATGTTAAGAGAAGTTACACACTCCTGCAAAGGTGACTGCTTTCCAGGAATATCCCTCTCTATGAGCCTCTTTGCTCAGACAATAGTGTCACCTCCTGTTAATGGCTGTGACATAAAGAGCAAATGGCCTTTTCTATTGCCAAGAGGCCACAGAAGAAGTGCACAAAACTCATCCTCTTAAACCACAGCTGTTTCCCTGTTGCAGTGTTATAAGACCACATCCCATAGCTGAGCCATCCTCCTAATCCGTGCAGACATTTCTAACTCTCTTGTGTGGGCTGCTGTGGATGTTTTGGGAAGAAAAGAAAAATCAGTCAGTTCAGCCCCCAGCAAAATATTCTAGGACAAACACCAAGATAAGAAATTTTCTAGTTGAGAAAGGCTTTGGAAATGAGTAACAAATCATTGTTGTAAAAGCTGCTTACAAAAATGTCCTCTCCTTCCCCTGCACTGAGTCACCATCATCCTTCTTTTCAAGAAATGATTTCTTACTTATAAATAAATACTTCACAGAACAAGACCAAGCCTGTGAAGATGATGTGCATAAGAAATACATTTCCAGTTCTCATCATGGAAACACTGAATTTCAAAATGATTGAGTTGCCATACGTGAAACATGAGCTCAGTATGTTCATCCTCCTTCCTGATGACATCAAAGATGCCACTACAGGTCTTGAACAGGTAAAAAAAGTATGCTACATCCATTTTGTATCACCACTCAGCCATTAAATAAAAAAAAACAGGCTGGAAGCTGTACTTTGCCCTCTGAGGAAATGCTCTTTGATCTCCTCAATAGCTGAATTAATTTCTTTTACTACTTAACTAATGCCAAGATGGTTCCTCCACAGTGAGTGCCCTTAGTTTGGTAATAACTGAAAAGAGTCAACACTCTGCATAATCAGATGCTTAGCTCTTTACAGTCCCATGACTGACACCCAGTCCCACATGATCTGTAACGGTTAAATCTCCTTTCATTGCACATTCAGAAGTGACAGTACTGTACAAGTACTCATAGCTTCCTCCAGAGATAACAGACACCTCCATGACCTGGAAGCTTACTACCCATCTTGTTCTCATTCTGTTTGTCCCACAAACATTTATTTGCTGCCTGAAAAACTAGGATTTTGATGTGACTGATTTGCTATAATAATGAGATCTGCCACTGTAGTTATTACAATTGCAAGACATTCAAATTCTTGGCCTCTATTTTTTCAAGAATACCTGCCATTGCTCTCCTTCTTTTGATCTGAGCTGAACCCTGGTAACATAAAGCTGAGGACAGAGAGCAGCAGTGAAAGATTTTGCTGGAATCAGTCTGCTTTAAAATTGCCAAGGAAATAGTTGCAATATTAACACTTGTTTCTATGGAACTGGACCAAACCATTTGCTACACTGCTGGCAATATCCTAGCAATTTCCTTCACATCAGCACTGAATTTAAAGACAGTGTCATGGTTTAGTGGTGTACTTGGCAGTCTTGTGGTAAAGGTTGAACTTGATGATCTTAAAGGTCTTTTGCAACCTAGCTGATTCTATGAAAGAACTGCCTTAGGGGATAGCAGCTGTTGAGTGCCCTGTCTTTTCTTTTGCAAGGAATTTTTGAGAAGTGGTTCTCAAAACTTTACAGCATTAAGTCTCAGGTATTTGCTGCACACCTGGCCCCTGATCATTAGAGAAACCAATCTATATTTTATGCTTTCAGCTAAATTTTCCATTTAAAGATTGTTTTATTCATTAAATTGCCATGAAATTGACTAATTCATTGTTAGATAATTGTTTTTTCTCTTGCAAACATCAAATTCCTTCTCTTTCTTAAATGATAGCTGGAGAGAGAACTGACGTATGAGAAGCTGTCCGAATGGACTGATTCCAAGAAGATGACCGAAACTCTTGTGGATCTGTACCTACCTAAGTTCACACTGGAGGAGAAATACGACCTTGGTGAAAATTTGGCCAGCATGGGAATGCACAGTGCCTTCAGCAGCAATGCTGATTTCAGTGGAATGGCTGAGAAGGGTGATGTGCTCATTTCCAAAATTCTTCACAAGTCCTTTGTTGCAGTTGATGAGAAAGGCACTGAGGCAGCTGCTGCTACTGTAACTGTAACAATAACAAGTGCACCAGCTGGCCATGTTCTGAAATTTAAGGCTGATCACCCTTTCCACTTCTTCATCAGACACAACAAATCCAAGAGCATCCTCTTCTTTGGCAGATTCTGCTCTCCCCTAGAATGAGTTACTGCTTGCTTCTAGACAGCACCCTGTGTTCACTGTTCAATGGAAAAATGTGAACAGCAGTGTTAAAAGCTCAACCTTAAGCCATGTAGCCATAGTAGTGAAAGTGTATGCTCTTTTTCTTCCTTCCCAAGACAGCACCCAGAAACCACCCTGTGCCTCAAAGACCACCCCTCTACTGCCCCTGTCCATTGTCCTAATCAGACAACCGTCCACAGAAAACAAAGTGCAGAGTTGTGCTCCCTTGCATTAAACATGTTCTTCTGGCTTTGTTATTTGAGAGTAAGGTGAAGCCATAAAAGCTCTCTGCACACAGGCTTTCACCCAGCCTTATGCCAAATATGACTTCAAAGGAAATGCAGCTTGCTGCCTTGAATATCCTAGAGAGGAAAACCAGATTGTTGGAAATTCAAAAAAAAAAAATTTAAAAAAAATTAAGACAAACCCAGAATAATCTCAAAATACCCCTTACTTTCTCCTGTCTTACCACAAGTATATAGAAACATCACATTCCTTCTCTCCTGCCCCTGTCGCTTCATGAAAAAACAAGGCAGTGAAGGCAAATAGTCCAGCCCTTAACATTTAATTGCTGACTTCTAATCTCCTTGCATTTTTCCTCATTTTTCCCAACTCTTTAGTTTAAGGTTGCTGAGAGTTCTAACCAGCAAAAATGCCAAGAAAACTATGAGCAATATGCTTTTTTGCTACCTCTTATCGATAGATGCAATCTAAAGCATCAGAATTCAAACCTCCTCCCTCTTTTTAATTTTACCTAATTATACCTGTTTCCTGGCTAATATCTGCACAGTTTCCCTGCTACCAGTATTTTTGACCAGTATATGATTAGTAACTTAAGAGCGCATCTCAGCAAAGATAGTCATAGTATTGATAAAAACACCAGTGAGATTTTGATTGATGCTTTACTTCATAATTTTACCATGACCTGCATTTAATACAATAAATTAACCTGGAGTTGTGTTTGTGTTATTCAGGACACTGACTTATCTGGTTCTTTTAAAGCATCCGGTGAGGAATATGGCTAGAGCATTTTCCACTCTTGCCATTCCAAGTCAACCACCACATCATCCCAATTGACAAAACTGATGCACTTTAATACACTAGTGTCTTACTTCCACTAGGCTTCAAACAGCCCCCAAAACACTGCTATTCAACATTTTATTCTAGGCATTTACTAAACATACCCATCACAACACACTATTAAAAAAAAGTCTGACTAGAGCCTATAGCCTAGAAGAGAACCTTCCAAACATCCCTTTCATCCATGTAGAACAGTGAACAAGCAATGCTGTACTGGCAACACTGGTTCCTTCCATTGGCTTAAAGAAGGCAGCAGTTGTGCTTTCCTGTGGCCATAAGGAAGAGCAAAAATTTTTGTAGCCATTGAGTGACTCTAACCACACATCGGATAACATTATCTAAGGCAAGATGTGAATACAGGAAGGAGTTTCTGTGAAAACATTTACTCTCAGCAAAATTCCACCTTTAATTACAACTCACTTCACCTCCACAAAAGGTATTCTACTTGAAATACACCTCCACCCAACAAAATATCTGTATCTCCTTCCCTGTACAAACTGCTGCTTCTACAATCAGTGCCCTCCCTTGCCTGCAACCCTCAGGTCAGGGTTCAGCTGTCTGTCACCAAGGACCTAAGTTGATGCAGCCCAATTTTGTGCTATTGACCCAGCTTTACTAAGAAGTTTGTTGTTTAAGTATGGAAAAGCACACAAGTGAAGGCCATGTAAAATAGGAAAGTAAAAACACACAGACAGAAGTTATTGTCAGGATAGAACAGCAGCATAGCAAGGCTTCAGGAGATGAAATACTTGCATAAGGATGTATAAAATCTCAATTTTTAAAAAAATTAAGAACTGAAAGGTAACAACTAGCCACATAGCTTCTTCTAGGGAGCAGCAAAGACCAGTCCTCTTCCACCTGAGTAATGCCTGGACAGCAAAGACTCACCAGGTTGGTAAGCATGTTAATTCTTAGCCTTGTATCATGTCAATCCTATCTCTCTGCTGTGTATATTCAACAATAACTAATAATGGGGAACTCCTAAATTGGGTATAACCAGTTTGAAGAGACACTTCGTGTAAGAGCAAAAGTTGCTCAAAGAGGTGAGAAGAGTTCCATGCCAAACTGATTGATAGGTCTTTCCATGCTAATTTCTGTACATCTCCTCACTTATACCACACTGCAAGGCTCTGCAAAGCAATACCTCTGAAGGGTCTCTGAGGAACTACAGAACAGTGTCTGCTAGCTGCTGAGAAGTGCAAAGGGTCAAACAGTATGGTTTTGGTACCAAGCTACTCCCAGTTTCAGCTTTGCTTGGAAGATGGTGCCAAAGAGCACACCTTCCAGTGGTCCTGCAGGACATAGCTGAATGGGACTTCCTGCAGAGTGAAAATCCGTAACTGGACTTAGTCTAGCACTGATTCTAAACTGTGCTCCTTTTTACTGGATGTAACTGAAAGAGAACTGATCTTCAATAAATGCCAAAATGGCCCACTCAGAGTGGACCATTTACAGAGTACAGTTATGGGAGTGTCAGGGAGTGCCATCAAACAGACAGAAAGACCTCGCATCCATGCTATGCAAGATGAGGACAAAAGATGGCTTCAAAAAAGGCCAAAATAATTACTTCATCAGTATGCTAATTTTATCAAAAGACTTTTTATGACCATTTGTCAGAGGTCAGTCCCTTGAGGTCAACAGATCAGGTGTTGTGATGCTGTGAAACTTTGTTTCTACCATTCTGGTTGCAGAAATTCACTTATTTCCTCTTGCTAGTTCCATTTGGCACAGCAAAAACAAGAGCACTTCTTATTCAGCCAGTTTGCTCCCCTTTGAAACTTCTCTCTCTCTTGCTAAACAGGATCTTGCAGCAGCTGGAATAGACCACAAAGAGTGTCTACACGGTTTGGGTACCCTTACTTCATTTTCCCGTATTTTTGGCCAATATTTGTAGCTTGTAGTACCACTAACTGATGTTTGGGTTTTTTACTTCTCTTACTCATTTATCTAAAATACAGACAACAGCCATTTCGAATACATAGCAGAAACATTTCTTAAACACGTAACTGAACATAATAGTGTCTAACAAATTTATAAAGCAAGAAAATAAGATGGATATTCCAGGCACAAAACCTACACACAGTTAAAAACAAAATGTGTGAAAAAGGAGGCATGTGTATCATGCCTCTTGAACCCTTGTATGGAATACTTACCAGTCAGATTTGAAGTGGATATAAGCACAAAATTGTAATTCTAGTTCAAAATATGGACTTGTACACTTTATAATAATGCTTTTTGCACATGACTGCATGCTGGTAATTGGTTTACTCTGTATATGTCATACTAGTGGGCAGAGGCCATTCCTAACTAACCATAAATGTAGCAGAAAAGACATATAATGATTGCAAAGGAAATTCATCAATGCAGTTTTAATATAAATCACACAGATAAGAGCAAAGTAAACTTGGAGAATTGCTAATCAAACTTGTTTAAAGGAATAAGTGAGGGAAACATGTACATTAGTACAAGGATAGGATGTAGAGAAGAAAAGGGAGGTGCAAACACTTCCACATTTCCAAAACTACTCATTGCTTCATAGACCACCACAGATCCTGACTGAAGACAGATCCTAATTCTTCTCTCCCTCAAGATTTCAGGTAGTGTAAATATTCATATCAAAATAACTAGCTTTACTTTGAAAGTCTTGCAAATTCATGTTAAATTCTTTGGAACTAAGTAGTTAATTGGTGGTGTAAAAGTCAGGGGAAGGAAGCGCTCATTTTTTAACACAAACTGTAGCCCTCAGGAAAACCCTGTGCCAGGGTACAGTGGGCGGAATAAAAGCTCAGCTTAGACAAAACCTACATAGCCTGAGAGGGCAGGAAGTCTCCTCACCTGTCAGAAGGTTACCAGTCAATTTAGGACCAGAGGACTGAAAACAGGCTGCAGGAGAGAATATCTTCCTACTGATCAATTCCTACTGAATTGAGCACACAAGACAACATGACTCAGTAGCATGGTGTTTTGGATGCTCAGCATTGTGTGCATTGGTTCAAGCCTCTACTTCACTAGTATCAAATAACCACTGGAATAGGCATCCAGACATTTCCTTTCCCAGATGACTAAAATGGCTAATAGAACCAGTGAACCTCAAAGAAACACACACATGCTCTCTCTCTCTCATGTCTGAGAAAAGCTTGATTGCTCCATGCAGATTCAGTTCAGGTATTCTCTGGGAACAGGAGATGGAGAAGTCAGCTTGGAATTCTTCAGGCAAAAATGTGCAGCTCAGCCCTGTTCCCTATATATGCTCTGGGAGTATCAGCTTCTCCAGGCACAGCAGTCAGAGAGATCTGATGTGAAGGTCCTAGAAGTGCTTAGGTGTGAGCTAGGCTGCAGGGCATGCACCTCAGGCATCCCTGAGCATCTTTCAAAGCAGTTGCGAAGCCATGGGAGGCTTTGAAATCAAAACTTAAGGATCCCAGAGTTTTTGGACGCTGCAGAGTCTAACACTGCACGGCAGCTGACTTTGAGGACAGCAGGTTTTGATTTAGGCATGTAAATTGTGGGTGAAGATAGATTAAAACGTCCAGTTGCTGTTGTTCTAACCCTTAACCTTTCACCTGATGCCATCTTACACTGACTTCAATACATGTTTTAGTAGTCCTTTTACTGGTGAAGATAACAGAAATGTCTAAATTTATCCTAATATTTGTCAACAGTATTAGACTGATATAAAATATGCTAATAAGACCTGGATCCACATGTGGAAAATCACTTTAATCCTGTGGTTGGTTTGTTTTCTTTTGCTTTAGTTTTGTCCTGTAAAATCATGTTTAGAAAAAGAAGTAAAACAAAGATAGAAGAGGTTCTGATCAGAAAGCAGAAAAAAAAGGAAAAATTGTTGTTTAGAACACAAACTATATGGGGTTGTATGTAAGATACAAGAGTTTACTTGAAAAACAGTACGCAGCTTTTAAATGTGGGTTTACTTACACCAAGAACATATAAAAATCTATAGATCTCTAGTAGCCTTCAAGATACATGTACTGAATCACATAAATTCACCATGATTTTTCAGCTGAAAATAATAGCACAGGAAGTTTAAAGACACAGAAAAAAGCTCAAAGCAGCACAGTGACAAATTATTGTGTTTCACTCCCTCAGAACTGAAGAATTCTGAAACTTAAGCAAATGGGGTTTTGAAACAAGTTCGGTATGTGAAAACATTTCTAGCTAAAATTGTGCTCATCTGATGAAGCATAAATAAAAAGCTGAGGACATGGAGGAGTGATGGGGAAGGGAAAAATAGTGCAGGTCTTAGAAAGAGATCTACTAGCTGACTGTACTTGGTCTCTGTGCAGTATTTTACCCATTACAGGGACACCCTCACACTGCATTTGAGAAGGTGCAAGCTACCTCCTACTAGCAGCTTTGTATTTGTTAAAAGAAGTGAAGAAGCAGTCACCGCCTCTCTCTGACACTCATTTGTCTCAGGCTGTATCAATGGAGTGTCTCTCAGAGTCAACCAACAGCTTCACTCTGGACCTTTACAAAAAGCTGAATGAAACTTCCAGAGGCCAAAACATTTTCTTCTCTCCTTGGAGTATTGTAACTGCTCTCGCCATGGTCTACCTGGGCGCAAAAGGCGACACTGCAACCCAGATGGCTGAGGTGAGCTCTGAAATCAGCAGGATATCACTTCACAGGTTGTTGCCACATAACTTGCATTATTCTCCAGCCTATGTGGAACAGAAAGCAACAACACAGTAGAACATAATGTTGGTACAGGAAATAACCCTGCTCGTGCCGCCAGCAATCCTGCAGGACATTGTTCTTCCACTTTATTTCCAAGATCACCCTGCTCTGCACCACTCCAACATTTAGCTTACACTTACAGCTCCTAGAGCATTGCAAGTGGTGTGCCAGAGGGAAGTTACTGACATTAAAGGCTGCTGCTGGTCTTACTTGGATCACTACCTTCCATTTTAATTGTCCTTTGAACAGAATAATCCACCTGATATGGTGCTCAAATAGTAATAAAGAGACAACTTTATTAAAAAAAGATTAATGTGGAGCTAAGTCATGCCACAAAAAAGAAAAGCTGGAGATAGTATCACTGCTTTTAGACCCCAGGTGGTTCTGGAAACAGTGCATCTGCTTTCTCATACCACATACCAAAGTTAGTAAGCTCTCCTGCACAGAAGCAGTACAAATACCTTTGCTTGTGACATAGTCCATAAATGAAGTAATCTTCCCACAAATAATGAAGACATAATACTACTGAAAATATAACTTCACTTGTGCCCACTTTTGCAGAATTATTCAGTCTTCGTACTCTTCTAGGTTATACGCATTTACTTCAACACAATAAATGTAGAGTTTTCCATTTGTGTCCCAGCAGTAAGATTCTGAAGTGCACTGTGCTCTTTGTGTTTGGTCACAATCTGAAAATAAATTCCATGCAGCTAAGCACAAAATAAACATTTACCCAATAAACTGACATTTACCTAAATAAATTAATGTTTCAGCTGTAATATTGATCTATTATTAAGCAGTACATGTGATTGAATTCTATACAGTAATGATACAGTTTACAGAGACTAAATTGAGAGTAAGGTCTTGTCCTTAATAATTTGAATAGACTAAACTTCATTGGGCACAACTGGTGAATTACCATAGAAAACTAACATACTTATATAACTCTTGAGCACATTAATCTTCAAATAACAAGCTGTTTTTATGAACATTTGTCATCATCACAGGTTCTTCATTTTAACCAGGCTGCAAGAGAAAAAAGTTCATCAGAGACAACAAGGCCTTCTTTGGGGAGTCCAAAGAGAAGAGAGATGGTATTTATTACAAAAAAAGATTCAGAGAAAAAAAATCTCTGAGGAGGAGATAGTTAAACACAACTACTGCTTTAATTAGTTTATTGTTTAGTTTACTGTTAGCCTTTTAACATCTGCTTGTCTTTAGTCTGTATCTACTATTGCACTTCAGTAAGATCTATATATAGAAAGAGCAAATGCAAAGAAGCAGTCAAAGTTATTGCAAAACTCATGAACTTGGACCTTCAAAAGCAGAACTGAGACACTAGTGGCACTCTGATTTGCCCTAATACCACCTTGGTTTTAGTGGGTCTATGGAAGCAATAGCAAATCAATTGTCCAAATATGCCTAGGACAATTCTGTCTCTTACCAGCTTCAGTTTGGGTTGGTTTTTTTTTTGCTGTAGTGAAAAACAGTTCTGCATTCACAATAAACTCCCTTCCACTTTTCTCATGCATGGACACGTCAGGCAAACAAAATTCCCGTTTAAGCTAATGTATGCTCATAATGTCCATCAGCTCGCCAGAGACTTGCCACAAGGGGGAACTAGTTCCTCATCAAATGAACTCCCTAAGCACGGAAAGGCTTGCAAGCTCAAACAAGTCATGTTTCTTTAGCACAGAAACTAAAGCTCAAAGAAACTAGATTAGACAAACTGGAAATAAAAGGGGGAAGGGAATTCTATCATTCTCTCCTTAGATGGCGGGGGACTGATCTTTAAGATGAATCATTACATCCACGTTTATCTTAGCAACTCACCGGCATTCTGAGTTGTAGCAAAGTCTGCATAACCTGGTCCTTCAGATATTTCCCTCTATTACCTCTTCAAGTCTGTTCCTATCCCATTGCAAAATCCAGCCTCTCCTATTCCATGTCCTCTGGCTACTAAATTCTTTCCTAGTTGTCCTTCCTAGCAGCCCACGTCTCAGCATGAGTGAGAAAACACTAGGGCAAGGAATGCCACCTGACCAACCTTATGACGAATCACCATGAGTCAGTGGCACACACTCTTGGTGTCTCATATGCAGGGCACAGTATACACCATGAAAGAGGAGACTGCACCCAAGCAGCTGGAGGGGAGCAGCTAACAGGTAGCAGTTTATTCCTCCATTAGCAAAGCAACAGCTGGCAACAGCTGGCACGCTCCCTGAGATCATCAACATTGTCATCCAGAACAAGCTCCCTCCAAAATCCAAATAGTAACAACAAAATTCATGTGAAACAGAGAAAACCTGAATAGTTGGTAAGTCCATGCCCTAACATTAGCGTCTGTCAGAATAGAGCACCTTCTCAGAAGCTGCCAGGCTGCACTGACGGGGCCTCATGAAACTGAAAATTAGGCCTGACCATGACTGAAATTAAGAAAGTCAACTTCTTGGGTCTTAATGTCCTCAAAAACCTGCACAGCACAAAAGAAACAGATCATCACCCTACAGACAGAAAACAATTTGTCCAGTTACACACAGTACTGCAAATGTGTAACATATCAAAAAAAGAGCTCCACCCCCCCCAACTCCTTTTTAATTAAAAAAGAATCCATACTAATTGGTGTCTCTTCCCAAGGATCCTGAGTGCAAGCAAGCTGAAAACATCCACTCTGGCTTCAAAGAGCTTCTGTTTGCCATGGACAAACCCAGAAGTACTTACTTGCTGAAGAGTGCCAACCGACTCTATGAGGAAAAGACCTACCCATTACTGCCCGTGAGTTTACATCTTTACTTGATAATATTTTGACATTAAGAGGGATTATCAATAGAGATTATAAAAAATCTCTAGATGATATCACTGTGGTTTCAGGGAGCACACCAGGACAGCCATATGGGGCAGCCTTGGACAGACAAGAGGTCCATCTGTCTATAACAGTGGGCAGCAGTTTAGGAAATGCATGAGAGCAAGGCATGCTGTGTAGTTGTCCTGGGTTCAGCAGTAGCGGTTATTTTTTCTCCTTCTTAGTAGCTGGTGCAGTACTGTGTTTCTAACTTTTGGTCTGGGAACAGTACTGATAATACCGATGTTTGTAGCTACTGCTTAGAATGTTTACAAT